>OZ007586.1:396615274-396907620 GCA_963931845.1 Maratus michaelseni | reverse complement strand
AGAAATTCACTCCAATCACACTAAATGTGTTAATATGAAATATTTTTTTATGCTTTTATCATTTTTTTTCTTATTCAAAAAGTTAAAAATATAAAGCTAAAAAAATAAATAATATCAAACAAAATGTAAAATATGATACAGCAAAGGACTTAGCGGGTAACTTTAAATTAAACAAATTTCAGAGACAAAGCCTTATTGAGTAATGTAAAACGTAATTAACTGAAATTATCCGCCGCTTCATTTTCCGGCAATTAAACTTTTAGTACTACATATATTCTGAGAAGACGAATTTAATTGCAGCTATTTAAAACAAACTCATTATTATGTTTTGCAGTTAAGAAATCGCCTTTAATTAAGTATGTTAATTATAGTTTTCTTTTCTGATAAAAGTAAAAACATATTACAATTACATTTTATTCTAGATAATCTATTGTATTCTGAAATTCAACTATTTTTAAATATATAAATTACTTAAGAAAATAGCAATTACTACTTAAAAGGTTTTGTAGAAAAAAATAAACGCGCAGCAATATCCACACGTTCATGCATACCTATCGTCGCTATCATGTCAAACTATCGAATGTGAAAAAATGCATTTTTCATTACTTTTAAAAATAGGCCGATTCCCAGCAAACACAGAGCTGACAGATTGATACAAGAAAGATACCTATCATCAAATACTAGAGGTGCTATACCGATAACAGCAAATCTTAACAGAACTGTTTCGATTTTGTCAACTTTTCTGGTATCTTTAGCGATACGTGGACTGGTTATCGATTTGCCGCCAAAAATCTGACACAACGACGGCCACCGGCGATATATCCGATACGTATTCGATACAAATATGCTTGAATTCAGATTTGACCGACACAAGAACGTAAACAAAATGACACTAATTTGGTATTGCTTATATCTAATTGTTATCATTTCGCCTTTTATTTTCGACGTATATGCGATGAATATCGTTCTTGTGCCTTATATTCGACGTATATTTATGATCAATATCGATTTTGTGACAATTTATCGACATTTATACGCATGTCGGCGAATATTTGTGATTTAATTAATATTGAACAGTAAAGAATATATTGAATTTCATAGTATTGAAAACTAAAAAAAAAATTTCTTAGCTTATAAAATCAAGTTTATTTATAGTAGCTTATTCTCCTCTACTGTTATATAAAGAAAGGAACAAATGGAAAATACGCAAGTTAATTTATCCTAGTTCTATAAATAAAAATAATTAAACTTTTATTGTCAAAAGCTAACTGAAGATTTTTTTTTTTCCTTTTCACATTTTGCAGTTAACTGAACAGGTGTGTGGAAAAAGAATAACATTCTAAAAACAAAAAATGAAATGAAATAGTTTCATTGATAAATAAAATTAATCAGTTTTTTACTTTGAAATGCACGGTTTTTTTTTTGGCGTTTCCTCAACATTTACATCAGCTCTAATGTTATGCTTTTTCCACTCACATGCTCAATTTATCATTTTATGGTGTTGTACTTAACTTCAATTCTTTAACTAAATACAGATACCAAGTTTTGTTTTTTCGATTTCTTTAAATCTTTTATATAAATGTCTTTATTCATTTAAAAATTTTTTCATTGCCACATTCTTTTGTTCTTGTTCTGTGCAATGAACTAGAAATTTGAAATTTTTAGCAAAAAGACCAATTTTAAATTAAAAAAATCTATTTTTCAATATAAATGATTCAAAATTAAAAATTTACGACAGATACTTCCACTTTCATGGCATAACTACATTATGTGCAAATCAATGTAAAAAAAAACATTTCTTAAGAATATCTGTAAAATTTCCAAGTAACCTAATTTACCGCATACTAAAATCAGTGAAATCAAAGTTCTTCTAAAAATGCATTTAAAGTTTTCAGACCCCCCCCCCCCCCCCTCCAAAAAAAAAAAAAATATTTTATTCCGTTATTGTCATTTATCACTCCTAGTTGACATACATAACAGAATTTTTTTTTAAAAAGGTTTTAAGGCAAATCAAATTTCAAGCTATTCAGAAAAAATATTTAATGCTTTGATTTTTTTTAAATATTATTATTATATATTTTGCTGTCATCTAAAAAAAAAAACTTTTGAAATTCTTTCTGTA
The DNA here is from genome assembly GCA_963931845.1 of Maratus michaelseni. NCBI lineage: Eukaryota > Metazoa > Arthropoda > Arachnida > Araneae > Salticidae > Maratus > Maratus michaelseni. The sequence continues at coordinate 396,905,498 of OZ007586.1, read as the reverse complement.
TAAAATCTAATAAAGAATTAAAATATATATATATAATCTTTGTTACCTGAAAAAACACACACATAATCAGCAGAATATGGAGCATTTTGTTACATATTAATGGTTTAACGTAAAAAAAAAAAAAAAATATGTAGATCATTCTAAAATTCTATGACAAGAAAATTTATAAGTTCATGCTTAGCCAGAATTCTGCAATTGTTAATTTAAATCATTTTAAAACTAAATAAGACTTCTTAGGTATTTTTATTATTATAAATGGTGCAGAAAAAGAGAACAAAACAAAAAAAATTGACTTTAGTGAAATATTTGATGCAGTACGGGTCGTGGGTTTTTATTAAGAAACATTTAGAGGACAACACAATAAATGATACATCTCCCTTTTACCTTTCTAGCCGGTCTTTTCTATTTACAAGTTTACTGTAAAAAAATTGACTTATATTTCTCACATCACTAGTATTAAATGAACATACCACCATTTTTTTTAAAAGAAAAATTTCTACATTAAGTTTAGTTGTACTTTTAAAATGCAATAAAACAGTTAAACATTTTATTTATCTTTGATAAAAGTTGATATTTTGAACAAACTATGCAAAATGTGATGTTTGCTTAATTAGCCACTAGACACTAAATTTTTCTAAAATTATAATGGCAGACTTCCTAACATGTTTATTCAGAAAACTTTACAATTTTCCCAATGTACTACACTTTAAATAGTTGATCTGGCTTTACCCAACAATTGAGGGGGTCGGGGCAAGAAAGTCCCAAGCCACATTTTTAGTGAAATAAATATAGTACTGTAATCTGTTGCTCAATATATTAAATTATAATATAAAACATATAATTTGTTTCTAATGTCACTTGGTGGCAGCCTATGTGACAAGTTTCGTTTTTTACCCCAATAAAGATAGCTAATTTACAAAAAACGTAATATTAATATAATTAAAGGTAATGCCATATTGTGGCTCAGTATCTCAAATGTTACTAAGACATTGGCGAAAAAACTTTAGGTTATATATCTTGATTTGAGTTTTTGATATAACTTTCAAACTGATATCTCAGAAGTTTACAAATGTGGCTTATCTCTTTCTTGCCCTGACCACCTCAATTATCTTCAGTAAACTAAGTTTTTTTTTTCAATATTTTTATTCAAAAGATTATGAAACTATTTCTTTTTCAGTTACTTACATCTTGTCATAACAATGTTCAACTGTATCTTGCATCTTGTTGGCTAGTGAAGTAAATCATTGTCTGATAAAATTTTCTGTTAATTCTCCCACACCTGTCTGTGTATGTTATTTATATTTCACATGAATAACTTGATCACATTCATCATAAAATGTACTATAGTAACATCTCTGCTGCTTCATATTTCGACCTTAAGAACACTGAAAAGCTGCTCCAAAACAAAATGCACAGTATCAAATTAGTAATAATTGAAGATTTGAAAATAGTATTTATGCCAAAAATAAAATTTGTTTTTCAAAAATGGCATTGTTTACATACTTAACAATACTTTAAAAGTTTAAATTTGTCGTCAAACTGCAATAATATTGGTTGTACTTTGATTTTTATTTTTTAGATTAGCTTCACTGATAAACTACCTTACAAAAGCTATTGTCAAGTCAAGACTATTTATAAAAACTGACTTTTTTTAGTTTGTGCAGATAATTTAAAACTGTTGATATACTTAAAAGAAACATGAGATAATTTTTATAAAGTATTTTAGATTTTTGGCTAAAGTATAATAAACTTTGAAAGATCCTTTTTTGACTTCATCCTCTGCAATGATAAAAAAAAAAAAAAAAAAAAAAAAAAAAAAAAAAGAAAAATCAATTTTGGAACAAATTTTATTTAACTCCATACAAATATTGATATTTCAAAACCTTTGAAATTGTATGTAATAAAAATTTTGATATTAAGATTTGGAAAAAAAAAGAAATGGCAATACTAATACATGGTAATTTATTTATTTATTTATTAAAATCAAAATTTTCTGATACATTAGGTTGTTTTTTTCGACAGCCCAACTCTCTATCTGTTGCATATCGCAGCCACTTGGCTATCCAGCTTTGAATGTCACTAACAGCAGCATCTTCAAACAGTTGGTCGTGTCTCACTGAAGCTAGAAAATATTTAAGAATACAATATTAGTACATTATTTGCATATAAATTAACAAGACAAATTAGTTTTGGTAAGATAGGGTTTAAATTTAAAAAATATCGGAAAGCTACAGAAAGAAATCTGAGATTTTTGTTTTACCGTGACCGATTGCCATAAATTACTATTTTTATTAACAAAAATGATTGACAAATTTCGTAATATATTTCGATGATCGACTGACAAAAGATTTTTTTCCACTATTGCCGAAATATGCATTTTTTAATAACGAACAATCGACACATTTTCCTGATTCATTTCAATGACCAACTAACGAAATCAGCGATATTTTTAAGCCATAAGTGACTGAAAAATAAGATTTTAATCAATGAACAATCGACACATTTGATGATATATTTCAATGACAGATTGACAAAATCAGTAATATTTGCAGAGACTGATTGAAGAAATGCATGATATTTCACCACGACTAACTGAAGGAATTTGTGATTTTTTGCTTGACTGACGAAATTGAAGACACAGAAGAAATTCGCAATTATATGTTATGGCTTACTGGCAAAATCAAAATGTTTTTTTTTCACAGCGAGTGACTGTTGAAATTTCGAGATTTTTTTTTATCAACCAATGGTCGACAAATTTTGAGATTCATTTCAGGGACTGATTGATGAGACTGAAGAAATTAGATTTTTTTTTTCTTAGACAGATGAATGACAAAAAACGATATTTCGAAAAGTGAATGCCGAAATTTACGATTTTTATCAACTGATCGACAAATTTCCAGATATATTACAATGACTGACAAAATCAACAATTTTTTAATGCAATTGACTGGAGAATTTTTCTTTCTTTTTATAACCACTTCATAGACTAAGATCACGTTTTTTTATCAGCCATCGATTAACAAAATTGGCAACTTTTTCAATGACCGATAGACGAAATTCATATTTTTTTCTTCTGAGATACATTGACGAAAATCACGATTTATTTTCAATCTATGGATGAAATTCACAATTATTTTTCGCAATCAAATGATGAAGTTTCCAATATTGCCAACAGCTTTTTGGGCATGCCTGCCAATAAACTTGCTCAGCTAGAAATTCTCAAATGATTTACTAATTTTTCAATTTCATATCCCACAAACCCGAAAAATTCCAACTATCGAAATCTAAAGAAGAAAAGAAAACAGAAATTTTACTATTTCGGATTTGTGGACTTGAAAAGGGGAAAGTAGATTAATAAGGTTCCCCAGAGCAGAAAAATTTTTGATGGAAAGGAAAAATAAAATAAAATAAAGATTAAAATTTTATTAGTTCAGAAATAACTACAGTTTTCATCTACAATGTACACCAGGCAGCATATTGAGAATTGGTTTAATTTCACTTCAAACAGTCTAACAAACAAACAAACAAACAAAAAAACAGCCGGAGTCTGAGTCGGCTTCTTTTCAGAAATTTCGCAATATTTTTCAGTGATGGACCGGTGAATTTTGCAACTCCCCTCCGCCCCCTCATATAACTTATATTCCAAGTTTCATCGATATCTGTCAACCAGGTCTAAGCAGGGTAACTTGAGTTATAACAACACTGTATATAACATTTATGCACAATCATACAGTGCATAAATATTTACTATTATTGCAGCAGCTATTCCGTTCGGATATAAATTAATATCAAACAGTATTTACCAATAGATTTGTTTCTAAACCCTCCAATAGCACACTCTCAATATTTAATTGTATTGAGTTTTGTTAAGAGTTAATTACATTGAGTTGTCTCATTTCATAACGTAGAAAATTACAGAAAAACCACTTTAAATAATAAATCTATACAAGGCTTGAATTTCAGGGTCGGATGATGGGATTCATGCCCAAAATTTTGAAATCCCACCCAAAAGAATGTTGAGGACGGAAGGCTCCGGCCCAAAAAAGAATTACCATTTTCCGAAGAAATTTGTTTTTTAAAGCGAAGATCAAGTCCCGCAACCAACTGATGAATATTTTCTCATGCCGATCAAAAAATTTTGTGGGGATTGACACGATAGGATCCCACGACATATTGACAAATTTTGCAATTTTTTCCCACAACATATCAACAAATTTTGCAATATTTTTTCATGAGCAATTGACAAATTTTGCGATATTTTCCGTGAGTGATCGGTGATTTGCATGCTTTTTTTTTTCCAACATGATTTACAAATTTTATGATTTTTTTTTTTCAGTGTTCAACTGAAAATATTTGTAATTTTTTCCTCCTCAAGCGACTGATTGACAATTTTGCGATGTTTTCCAGCAACCAACCAACAACATTTATGATTTTTTCCTTGAGATAGATTGAAGAAATTCACGATTTTTCCCCCACGACCGATTGGTGAATTTCATGGTTTTTTCTGACCGATAGATTGACAAAATGAACACTTTTTTTTCACTGCGTCTGAATGAAAATTTTTGGGATTTTTCTTCACAACCTGCTCACGAATTTTGAAGTATTTTTATGCATCCAATTGACAAATTTGCAATTTTTTTCCGTGATAGATGGGCAATTTTTGTGATATTTTGCTCAACTGATTGCATGGTTTCTTCTTGCGAGAGTGACAAGATTCGCGATTTTCCTTGCGTTAAGACTGAAAATTTTCATGATTTACCATCCCTCTCCCCGCAACTGATCAAAAATTTTCACAACTTTCTTCCCGAGACCAATTGACAAACATTGCGATATTTTTCAGTGACAAAACAGTGAATTTTACAACCCCCCCCCCCCCGACAGATCAACAAATTTCACGATATTTTTCCCGTGGCCAATTGACGAATTTACTGATATTTTCCCTTGACCGATTATCGAATGGTGTGGTTTTTTTCTCACAACAGAGGCAAGTAGTTAAAAACTTTTCCCGCAACAGATTGGCGAAATACATAATTTTTTCCATGAAATCAATCAACAAATTTTGTATTTTTTCCCCCACAACTGATCAAGAAATTTTGCAATTTTTTTCCTCGACCTACTGACATTCCGATGACAGACAGATGTATTTCAAGATTTTTTTTTTTTGCTACCAAAAAGGAAAAGAACCAAAAGGACAGTAAGGTCCACCGTGTGCTGCGCCCCACCAAATTCGCCTAGTCAGCACTAAGCAGAAATGAGATTAGAACTGTGCAGAACTTGTAGTGCACATGGAATTTTATTTTTCCTGAACTCCAAGGAAACATTTAGAAACAACAAACTAGTTGATCCTTGCAATTTACAGAAATTAGGACTTGACAATTTAAAGTAATTCTCAAATTCCCTGCTCAACAACGCTAAATTTTCTTACTCATTTTTAAACATAAAAGGTACCCAATTGGCAGGCATGACTATTAAAGCAATTTGGAATCAAATAGTGTTTTTTGATAAATAAATTACTTATCAACTTGTCAGCAAATCTTGTTACGTGAGAATGTTTTTTCCTTTCTTGTGCATCAGAATTAGGTTGCTGACTTTGATTGTTTTTTCTGAAAAAACTTCTGCCTTTACCAAAAAAAAAAAAGGAAAATGTCTTTTGAATACATAGTTTCTGAATAAGAACACCTGGCAATTTCATGTATTTGCGAAGAAAAATGAATTTAGAAGTCAGAAAGTAGTTCTTTTGGATTTCAGAAGAGCTTTAAAGTCAACAAACATTTCTCATCTAACAGAAAAAATGAATTGACTGTTTCCCTTTCAAACTTTGGACATCAGTTTAAAATTTCAATGCACATAGAACCTAAGAAAATACCAGGGATTCAAGTTTTACCTATACTTCATTAAGGATATAATAAAACAATTTTATTCAGAAATGGATATTGATGCCATCATCCTATATATGTATTTTTCATGCAAGTAGTTAAAAATAAAGACATCTGATTTTGTAAAAGTTCTGAAACTCATCTCCAGTGCACAAAATCGAAAAAAAAAAATCAGAAATTCATTTAGCAACCCAATTGTTAAAGGTCCATAACATTGGTGAAAGTTGAAAAACGTAGAGATGTTGTGTATATATAGAGCTTGATGTTCTTCCTTTTTTTAAAAATAAACACTTTGCATATAATCATTCTGAGTTCTCGGTTCTAGATTTAATTTTTTTTCAAACTTTTTGTCATGTCTGTATTAATGTAATTCTTCAAATATCATATAAAATAGTGGGATAGATTATTTTTCTCCCTTCCAAACAGTTCAACTACCCCCTCAGGGTTCATACTTATTGAATTGTAACCTGAATTGTAACATAGTTTACCTGCAGATTATTTTCTGACGCTGAAATATCCGTCGCAGACACTTGGAGAATTTTCTGCTTCTGCGAAGATACTGGATATTAGGACATCATTTTCCTGGTTGCACTATGTGCATCTTTGCCACCATAGGCTGAAAAAAGGAGAATCTGAAAAAAAAAAAAAGTTACAAATGCATTTTTATCAAAGACCAGAAGAAAGTTTTTGCTATTTCAGATACAAACTAGTGTAAATAATTTAAGTTTAAATTGCAATAGTTGTAATTAAATTTAATTTTTAATTTAAAATTATACACCCTTATTAAGAAATGTGATTTATGTTACCAGCATACAGGTAAACATTTATCTATTCTTTCCAGGGGTCGATCCAGGAAAAATTTGGGGCCTATTTAGGGTCCGTTCACAAAAATCTAATAAAATGGGCCCCTTCACAGAAATCAATTTGATAAAATAGGTTCCCTTCACAAAATTCTATTCCATAAAAAATTACTATTTATTATCTATTTATTATTTTGTGATGTTTTAAAATGTGTAATTTGTAAACAAACAAGTTCACCAGAGAGGAAAACTTCAGCAAAAGGATTTTAAAAGGTTTTTGTTTATAAATGCTTGGTTCAAATTTTATTAACTGGATTTCAACTTTCGTTAAAAAATATTTTTCACAAAAATAACCTTTAATTTTCACAAAATGGGCCCCAAGAAAAAAAACCTGCATCGACCCTTGCTTTCTGTAGTCCATGTGCAAGCTGAATAAATTTCTGCAACCGTTATGGTTGAGATGCAAAATCAAACAAAAAAATTTCAAAGTTTCATGATTTGATCCATTCTTATTATGCACATTTTCCATATGGGGCTTAAGTGAACTTTTTTTCTGAAGACTTGATCAAACATGACATGCATTAACAATTGTAGCAGTATCTCGTTTAAGAATATCTAATGCAATGAAACACCTATGGGTTTTAACTGAAGAATAAGATATTTGCACTGCATAAATTAAAATCATTAACTAGTTGGGAAATTCTAATATTCCTTGCATCCTCCTTATGCTCTTCCATAATTTTCTGAAATATTCCGATTCCATAAAATGTTTCAGGGCTCCATAAAATGTTCAGCTGACTATTCCAGCAGGTATCACTTGGCAGCTGGGATTCTATGATTCTTTACACTCTTTAAGCCATGCTGCAGGAAGATGATATCATTGTTTTAAATTACGGGCACATTTAAGATATTTTAAGTAAGGGAAAAAATGTGCAGCTCATGTGAGCAGTTTCAATTACTTAAAAACAATTTTAGCCAGTTAAAAAATTACACTTAACAATAACACTTTACTAGATATTAATTATTGATTTACAGTAATAGTAACATTTTAAACATTACATCTAATGTTGTATATATATGACATTAAATGTGAAATTTTACATATCAATGTAGTATTCGAGGTTTCTGATTAGGTTTTTGAAGTGACAGTTTAAACTGTCAGAAACCTGCCAACCCTGGTTTGAGTAAGTTTTGATGATTGTAGTTATAATTTCCTTTTAACACTTTTAGGTGAAATTCTGCATCAGATTGCATAATCTGTTGTTAACAATGATTGGATTTTCTTTTTTTTTTAAATGACACCATACTTTTATTTGATTATTTCCCTGGAATTAATGCACATAAAATAGAATACTGCACTGGATCAAGACAGTTGCAATCAGCCCCGCAAAACCCATAAGTGACCACAATAAACCAACCTGAAAATAAGCCTGCTAAACATTATATCAAGTAAACCTACAACTCTAACTGAACCAGACAAAAAAAAATTATTAACTTAAAAATCATCAACCTGAATCAGACAAACATTTTCATTAAAACAAAACCTGGCGCACTCAACCCTAATAAATAAAAGAAAACTAGATGAAACCCACCAAAATTTGACGGCAAACAACTTGATAGTACCATTAAAATAAAAAGAAAAGCGTCCAGTTAAACTGATGGCATTGAGCTCAAAGGCTATTACTATATTAAGGGGGAGGGATTAGCCCCTCGTTCCCCCTTTGTAACCAATGAACTAAAGGAGAAAATAAGGAATTTCACTTAGTAGCCACTGGCCGGTAGGTTGATTTGTTTTAGTGGCCAGTTACTGGCTAATGAGAATAATTTCTTTAGTAGCCAGTAAATACACGTATGTCACTGAATATTTATTTTTTTTAAATACAATGACTTTACAGTAAAAAAGTAATTTATGTATTAAATAAAAATGTTTTAATTTATATTGTTTTGAATAAACTTCAGATATTAATTTCCAATCTATTTTAAATTTTAAAATAAGTTAACAGTAAAGTTCTACACAACATGCTTATGTAGCTAACTACATAAGTCACACTAGCTTAGGTACTTTTTAACTAACTACATAAGTACTTTTCAAAAAAAATTATTTGTATAGAATGAAGGTCTGACAATAATAAATAGGTATGTTTATGTACTAAATAATAACCCACAACATGATATGAATCATGAATGCATTACAAATGCACAACTTGTGGCCAGCAGGCCAAAATCTCCACAAATTCAGGAATTGTGTGTATTTCGGCAATTAGTTTCAGAAAAAATTGCAAATTTCGTCATTCGAGAGCGTAAAATTCATGAATTTCGTCAATATCGCATGGAAAATCATGAATTTTGTCGATCAAGCGCATAAAAATCATGAATTTTGTCGATAGTGTGCATAAAAATAATGAATTTCGTCTTTCGGATGAGGAAAAATCTTAAATTTCGTCGATCAGGTGCAAAAAAATATCATGAATTTTGTCGATCAGCTACGTAAAAATAATAAATTTCATCATTCAACGTAAAAATCATGAATTTCGTAGATCGGGAGAATGAAAATCATGAATTTTATTGACAGAGTGCATAAAAGTCATGAATTTCGTCGCATGGGTGCATAAAAATCTTCAATTTCGTCGATTGGGTGCACAAAAATCTCCAATTTCGTCGATCAGGTGCAGAAAAATCTTCAATCTTGTCAATCAGGTGCAGAAAAATCTTCAATTTCGTCGATCGGCTACGTAAATATCTTGAATTTTGTCGATCGGCTACATAAATATCTTGAATTTCGTCGATCGGCTACGTATAAATCTTAAATTTCATTGAACAGCTAAATACAAATCTTGATTTTTGTCATTCGGGAGAGTAAAAATCTTGAATTTCGTCTATCAAACGTGTAAAAGTCATGAATTTTATCAACTGGGCATGTAAAAATCATGAATTTCGTCGATTATGCGCATAAAAATCATGAATTTTATCAATCGGACGCGTAAAGATCATGAATTTCGTCGATTATGTACAGAAAATCATAAATTTCTTCCAACGGTGCGTACAAATTACGAATTACGTCGAACGGACGCGGAAAAATCGTGAAATTTAGGGGAAAATGGTAATCAGGAAATCCTGAATTTGGTTGGTTCTTTCCATATTTTTAATCGCCAGTTTTTAAAGTTTAATCGACGAGTGGAGACTGCTTATTTTCACCTTTACAATGTACCCCCAAAACTAATCAGTGTAGCACCTTATAACAATGAACCTCTATACAAACTCTGGAGCAAATCTGATAATTCTGCATGAAAAACCAATTTATCTAAATTAAGGGGAGGGAGGGGGGGTTAGCCTTTGTTCCCCTTTAAACTTTTCCGATGAACCCCCAAAACTAATCAGGGAAGCTCCGTACCACAATGAATCTATATACAAAATTTGGAAGAAATCTGATAATTCTGCATGAAAACTCCATTTTATCTAAACTAAGGGGGGGGGGGGGGAATTACCCCCCTCCCCAGAACGCCACACTCTGGATTCACTAGTGCACATTATCAAGGTAAGCTGAAATCGTGCTGTACTTTTAAGAATCTCATAATAATCTGATTAAAATAACTTCACTTTTTTAATGTTCCACTTATAGAAACGTGCCGTAAATGGAAAATGCATATTGCAATTATGCAGTTGATGCATCTTTTTTTTTTTTTTTTTACATTTATTTAGAACTCACAACACGTAAGTCAATCAGAACAACAGAATTTCTGTTTTCAAAAGTCCATTTTATGGGAGGAAAGTGTGTGGGAGAGGGGGAGCGACTGGAGAGGAAAAAAAAAAGAGGATCATGCAAAAGAAAATTTGCGCCCTGTGCAAAGTTTCAGTCCCCCCCCCCCCCCCACACACACATTCCTAAAATTTATCAAGTGCAGAAACAGAAATAAATTCCCTTGAATAAATATTTTGCATTTTTGGAACAACTGAACAGAAAATAAGAAAAAATTGCACTTATGCATTAGAAAATTCATGATTTTTACACGCTCGGTCGATAAAATTCATGATTTTTACGATCGTAAAATTAGCGATTTTTTTTCTCATTCGTTTAATGAATTTCATGATTTTTTCTGCGATCGTTTGATTATTTTCGCGATTTTTCCCCGAAATCACTTGATGGATTTTGTGATTTTTTTACTGAAATCATTGTTTGACTAATTTCATGATTTTCCCCAGAGTTCATTTGACAGATTTCGCAATTTTTCCCACGATCATTTGACTAATTTCTCGGATTTTTTTTTTGCGATACTTTGATGAAATTCATTTTATTAATTCATATATATTCATAATTAGGATTTTAATTTTTGTTATTGCCATTTATTTGAGCCCACAGTATTCTGTGAAGTGTTTGGAAAGTTACGCGATTTTCGTAGATCGATCGCGAAAAAACGCAAATTTTGTCGGTCGATTGTGAAAAAGAAAACACGAATTTTGTCGATAGACCGCGGGAAAAACACAAATTTCGCCGATCGATCTCGGAAAAAACGCAAATTTTGTCAATCTGTCATGGAAAAAACAAAGTTCGTCGATCTGTCGTGGAAAAAACGCTGTTCGTCAATCTGTCGCCAAAAAAAACCACAAAGTTCGCCGATCAGTCGTGGGAAAAAAGCAAATTTCATCAATCGATCGCGGAAAAAACACAAAGTTCGTCGATCTGTCACCAAAAAACAAAGTTCGTCAATCAGTCGCTTAAAAAAGGAAAAGTTCGTCGACCAGTCGCTTAAAAAACTAAAAGTTCGTGGATCTGTTGTGGAAAAAACGCCAAGTTCGTCAATCTAGAAAAAACCACAAAGTTCGCCGATCTGTCACGGAAAAAACAGCAAAGTTTGTCGATCTGTCGCGAAAGAAACGCAAAGTTCGTCGATCGGTTGCGGGAAAAAAAAAAAATCACGAAATTTATCGTTCAGTTGCAGGTAAATAAAATAATGCAAATTTTTCCTAAAATTGTGAAATTTTTTGGGCGGGAGGCTCCCGCCCACAATCTTTTTTGGGCGGTATTTCAAAATTTTCACCACGAATCCCGCCGTGCTTATAATTTAAGCACATAACACAATACTTATCAAATAAATAAACAAAAATTAACTTACTTTTATTTCTCCCATTTTGTCCACACTAGTAGACTGCTTATAAAGATATACTTTGACCAGTGATAGCCATATTTTTTAATTTTAATCTTGCCAATAATTCAACATGAGCTAGAAACAAATAGCCAATATTTTAACATTGCAATATAGTATCTTTAAAAACTTACATGTAAAAATAAACATATCAATAAAAAAAAAAAAATCGCATGTAATTGGGTCTATTAAAAATTAGACTTAAGCCCATTATAAAAATGGTAAGATATAACGGTACTTTTCGGTTAGCCAGGGGGGGGGCAGTAAAATATATATACACATATATATGGGTGTGTGTATATATTTCATTGGCACCCAGCTAACTGAAAAGTACTGATATAATAAACTAGAAAATTTTATTTTATACTGAAGGCATTTTTATCTTATACACACAAAAATCAGGATTTGTAAATATCATGATTTCAAAAATATAGAATTTTTTTTATGTACTATATCCCATATTTTCAAAATAGTTAATTTATTGATGATTATAAATATTTTTAAAGTTAATATAAAGTAGACATTAAAACATATATGTCATTTAGCATGAAAACTTATATAAAACAATATTCTAAATGTCTTTTTTTTTTTTTTTTACTTAGCAAAATTTAAGATTAACTAATTGAAAACAGACAATTGGCTTTTTACACTTACAAAAAACAAACTATTAAGATTTAGTAAACAAGTTTTGAGAAAATTTCATGTTTTACACAACAAAATAATTTGTTTTTATTAAAAAATTTTAACATAAATATAGTAAGCTTGGTCTTCTTAAGTAAACGAAAACGAGAAAAAAATTATTTCTAATGAAGTTGCAAGTTTATCTAAATGAGATATTTTATCTTTCAGTAGCTTTTCTAAGTAAATACTGTCTGACATAATTATTGATTCTAGATTTAGAAATTCAGCTTCAAATATAAAACTTAGTAAAGTTTTTTTTAGGGTACTTTTCTGTTATACAGACACCATTGTCACCAAGCATACATATACATACATACATTAGCATACATTTTGGCATGGTGTCCGTATAACAGAAAAGTACCTTTTTATTTTATTTTTATTATTTTTTTTTTTTGGGGGGGGGGGGGGGTACAATGCTAACAAAACATGAAATTTCAAACATCATATAAAAAACTTTATACATAGATTATAAAATATGCAAGTCACGTTTTTTTAAAAACTTTTCATTTCATTGCATGATAAAAATTTTGGGTGCTTTTCGATTAGCCGGGTGCCAGTGATATATGTACATATATATATGTATATCAGTTTCCCCCAGACGGTTTCAGAAGGGTGCTGAACCCTGCCTGCCCTTTGGTTTACAAAATAGCACCCTTCTCGCCCTTCACAAAAATAATTAGCACACTTCTTGCCCCTCAGTAGAAAAAGTGTCCTTTTTGCATTAAAAAATTTCCTTCCAGAGTAAAAACTGACTCAATGTTGTCTTAAAAAGAATGCCCTGACTTTTAAATATTAAAAGTGGCTTTAAACACCAAAATAATAACTTTAAAAATTAAAAAAAGTGCCAATAAGAATCTGAAAAGTGCCCTTTTCTCATCATCAGCACCCTGCCCTTTTTTAAACCTGGGGGAAACTGTGTATAAACATATGTATATATATTCATACATATATGTGTATATATATACATATGTATATATGTATCTGTGTAGATATATATGTGTATAGATATCACTGGTGCCCGGCTAACCCAAAAGTACCGATATATAACCAACTAGAAACATTTTATTTCATACTGAAGGCATTTTGTCTTATTTTATATATACAAAAATCAGGGTTCGTAAATATCATGGCATTTTCAAAAATATACAATATTTTTTTAATATACTATATCCCAGTAGCAGAAAGATAGAGACTGGCGACGTATGTCGCAGATTTTTTCCCCTCTTCAGCAGATTTTTTTCCATGGAATTTTCTTCGGCTCAGATTTTTTCTCCCTCCTTCTGCACATTTTTTTACTTTGTCAGTGAGTGCGGTGCCGCAGCCACACTTTCGCTTCGCATCTGGCAGAGCGCTATGATCTTCTGTGCATTGTCTCATTCTTTGCAAGCTAAATATCATTTTTTTCCCTCCGACATCCTTGCTCAATGGACCAACAGTGTTTGCTCATATACCGTGCTTGCATCTCGGCAGAAAGTTCAAAAGAGAAAATCTGTGAAAAGCGGTTGAAGAAATCAGCAAAAAGCAGACCCTATATTTTCTTTTAGAGCTGCAAATGCACTCTGCCTGTTTTTTTTGTTAATAGCTGCATAGCATTTTGGGTTTGCGAAAAAAAATCTCCGTCTGCATATTTCACCAATAGGTTGCGGAAAAAAACCAAAAAATTTGTCAATCGGGCACAGCAAAATTTCGCAAAATTCGTTAAACAGTCATGTGAAAATATTGCGAAATTTGTTAATCGATCGTGTGAAGAAAAAATCGAAAAATTTGCCAATCTGTTGTGGGAAAAATTGCGAAATTCCCCAGTCGATAACAGGGGGGAAACAGCAAAATTCGTCTACGATCATGTGAAAAAAACCCTGCGAGTTTTGCCAGCAAGACGTGGAAAAAAATCCGAAAAAAGCATCAATCAGTTGCAGGAAAATATCACGAGTTTAGTCAATCAGTCGTTAGAAAACTATCTAGAAATTCATCTGTCTGTTACGGGAAAAAATAGTGAATCTCTTCAGTCAGTTGCAGAAAAAAACCCCAAAATTCTTCCATCTGCTGCGGAAGAACATTGCAAAATTCATCTATAGATAGCGGAAAATATTGCGAAATGCGTCAGTCAGTCGCAAGGAAAAATTGTAAATTTTGTCAAGCTATTGCATGTAAATAGCCAAATTCGCCGATCGGTCATGAAAACAATTGTGAAATTTGTCCAATTATGTGTTTAAAAAAAAAAAAAAAAAAAAAAAAACACGCGAGTTTCACCTGTAAGACGCGGGAAAACAAGCGCGAAATTCACTTATCGGTTGGCAAAAAAAAAAAAATTGTCAATTGGTAGCAGGAAAATATCACAAATTTCTTCAATCGATCACAGGAAAACAATCGCGAAATTCATCAGTTGGTTACAAAAAATAAACGTGAAATTCTTCAATATCTCGCGGGAAAAAAACAGCTCAATTCACCAATAGGTTGCTGGTAAATATCGAGAAATCAAGTTAAAAAATTGCATGTAACAGTAATACTTTACTAGATATTAATTATTGATGATATACAGTAAATGACTTATTTATTACGTATAATGTTGTACTGTTTCATCTAATATAAGTACTATTTAATGTAAAATTTTACATATCAATGCAGTATTTGAGGTTTTTGACATAAGATGGTTTTGGACATAGCAGTTAAAACTCAAAAACGGACACATGTCAAAGACCTGCCAATCCTGAATTGTAACATAGTTTACCTGCAGATTATTTTCTACTGCTGAAATATCCGTCGCAGACACTTGGAGAATTTTCTGCTTCTGGGTCCCATATTTTCAAAATAGTTAACTTATTGATGATTATAAATATTTTCAGAGTTAATATAAATTAGACATTAAAACACGTCATTTAGCATGAAAATGCTATAGATAGATAATGTAACTAATAGAAAATGTCTTTTTCTATTTTTCTTTTTTACTTAACAAAATTTAAGATCAACTAATTGAAAACAGACACAATTTGCTTTTTTACACTCACAAAAAACAAACTATTAAGATTTAGTAAACAAGTTTCAAGAAAATTTTGTTTTACACAACAAAATAATTTGTTTTTATTAAAAAAAATTAACATAAATATAGTAAGCTTGGTCTTCTTAACTGAACAAAACGAAAACGAGAAAAAAATATTTCTAATGAAGCTGCAAGTTTATCTTTCAATAGCTTTTCTAAGTAAATATTGTCCAACATAATTATTGATTCTACATTTAAAAATTCAGCTTCAAATATAAAACTTGGGAAAGTTTTTTTTTTATGGTACTTCTTTGTTATACAGGCGCCATTGTCGCCAAGCATACATATCAGGGTTAGAAATTGGGAATTCTAAGTAAGGCGTCAAATGACACCTGCAATTTTTTTCCTAGGTGTCAAACTGCATTTCATGTTATATGATATTTTTTCATTTCTTTTCGAACCCAGGTTAACAATAATATTGTAATTACCTTTATGTGTTAAGGGCAAGGGGGCTGTACATATTAAACATTTTATCCCTGTGTTAATCACTAAAACAAAATAAAAATTGGCTTTCGATAAAATTTTAAAACAGCATTAAACTACAATATTTGGATTCTAGAAAAATGTTTAAATAATTCTTTTTATAAAGCTAATATACATACAAAACAGATTATCAAGCATTTATATCCATAGAAAGAAAATTTGAACTTTTAGATACAACCAGGTATTAATTTTTAAAAAAATCTTATGATTGAAAGTACATCAGAAAATGAAAAAAGAAGCAAATAAATGAACTTTTGGATACCAATTAATGTATATTTGTATGGCATTTAAAGATATTGATTTCTATATAAATACTTTTTTTTTTTTTTTTTTTTGAGGAAAAACACTGAAATTTTAAAACATTCTTTATACAGTATATTAAAACAGGTGTTTCAAGTGCAGGCAGCGGAAGGGGTGTGGATGCAAACTTATACTAAAATAGGAATAAAAGCATTTGTGTAAAAAAAAAAAAAAAAAAAAAAGAAAGAAAGAAAAAAGAAAAGCTATGTGTTAAATTTGACGATTAGGTATAATTTTGTGGTCGTCAAATGCAATAATTTAGTTGCATTTGGCGACTAACGACTGCTTATTTCTAACCCTGATACATACACATACATACATTATGCATTAGCTTACATTTTGGCATGGTGTCCGTATAATGGAAAAGTACCTATTTATTTATTTATTTATTTATTTTTTTTTTTGGGGGGGGGGGGGGTTAAAATGTGTTAAAGATACATGAAATTTCAAACATGATATAAAAAAACTTTAAATACAAATTATAAAATATGCAAGTCACCGTTTTTAAAAAACTTTAATTTCATTGCATGATAAAAACTTTAGGTACTTTTCAGTTAGCCGGGCGCGCCAGTGATATATGTACATACACATATACAGGGGTAGTACTAGCCCAGAAAATATTTCAGGACATACTTTTTACGATATTTCAGGACAATTTCAGGACACATTTGATTGAAAACCAAACCAAAAAAAACCCTTAACTCCCTGTTCAATACATTTTATTATCATAAATAATACACTATATACACAATTTTTTTGTTGTAAAAGTATACATTTAAAAGAAAAGTAATTTTACCAGAACTCTTTGACCAAACTGCTAAAAAACTGCAATTTTTGCATTACTGAAAGACAAAAATCTCAATTTTTTTTTCTTCACTGATCGACGAAAATTGCAAAAGGTTTCTTTTTTTATAACTGACTGGTAAAAATTGGGATTTTTTGTGACTGACAGATGAAAATAGCAAACTTTTTTTAATGACTAATCTATAAAAAATGATTTTTGGTAATTTATCACCAAAAATTGCGATTTTTTTTTTTTTTTTTTTTTTGCAAATCGATGAAAATTATTTTTAATGATAGACTAAAGAAAATTGCAACTTTCGTGATCGTTTTGCATCAGTAAAAAAGTACACCTACCCCCAATTTGATGATTTCAAATACCGACATAGCACAAAACTTGCAAAATTTCAGGAATATTAGGACAGACTACCATATTTCAGGACATTTCAGGACTTTTTATTTTTTTCAGGAATATCAGGAATTTCAGGACAAGTACTACCTCTGCATATATATATCACTGCCGCCCGGCTAACCAAACAGTACCAAATTTTATTAATTACATGAAATTATTTACAAGCGTCTATTTATATATATATAGAAAAAGGTTATTACAAACATTCTGGTAAGTACAATTTAAAAATTAAATTAGAGTACTTAGCTGTTCAGTTAAATTAAAAGATTTTAAATACTATGAACATTACTGAAATTGCACTTTTAGTAATGTGATGTACATTACTAGAAATCGACTAATTAAGTATTCCAGTAATGGGCATGGGTCCTAAAAATTAAAAAAATAAATACGATTTTCTAAATGGCCATTGGCCATTAATATATAAAATTCAAAGTTTTATATTATTATCAAAACAAAACCATACAATTTTTGCAAGAAAATTAAAAAGATTTAATTAATTTAATTCAAGCCAGCTCTTAGCATGTTAATTTAGATTTTCACTCAAAAACAATGGAACTGTGAAACATTTTTTGCCTCAGATTGCTTTGTTTAAAAGTGTCAACAGTAACATAGATTATAAATAAAACATGCAATTTATGAAGAAAAAAATAATGCAAGTTAAAATTTTATTGATTTTTTTTTTTTCCACTTTGAAAGATGTCCATTACTGGCACATCTGCCCTATATTGCATCTTGCAGACTAGTAAACTACTAAAAAAAAAAAAAAAAAAAAATCTTCCAACCTTACACAAACAAAAAAAATAATAATAATAAATAAGCAAGTTATACTTTTATATTTCCTATTTCCCCATTAAACAATACTTATTAGTCAGATAAAAAAACATGAATTAAGTAATTTGAAAGCCAATCGTGAAAAGGTACAAATTTTGTTTTCAATATTTAATGCAAACGCTAAACACTACACGTGTTTGTTTATATACGTACACTAGCACATAATTTAAAATGCATGAAAAGAATTAAATACTTAATTCATTAAAAAAAAAGAAAACTTAGATAACATTTACAACTTAAACAGTCAATATATTAGACAAATAACTTACTTTAGCTGAGATGTTCTATAGAAGAATTTTTATCGCCGCTACGAAACACTCACAACACAGCGGCCATTGAATTGAAGGTCAAATGTGTTGCCACTCCGGTTTAGATAAATGCCAGCCGATGATAGTGTATCGGCGATGTATCGATGGGTGTTAAAAAATTATCATATCCATGGTGTCAAATGGAAACTGTGCATTCGACGTAATGTTAGCACGACGACATGTCGTCCTATGTAGGTATAGCTAATGGATACCTAGTATTTGATACGGGTTTTGTGCTGCGTAAGATTATCGCCATTCTTTTACAGTACGGACACCACTTATATGATAAAACTGTATTTTGCCATGAAAAATATATCGGATTGTTACATGAAAATCGATGTACCTGACAATAATGATATTTCTTATATCAATTCGTGACGTTTCTGACAATTCTGTGTTTGCTGGGTAGAGTGATGACCAAAGACAAGCTTAAGTGTATCTGTCTCTTTGTCAGGCCTTAGTCAGTTTGTATTGAGGTTTCTGGGGTTGAGGGTCGCTAGAGTGATAACCAAAGACGCGCGGAAGTATATCTGTGTGTTTATTTGTTTATAAAACCTTTAACGCGAGTCATTTGTTTATAATAATAATAATATTAAAAATTATGATAGCGTTATTAATATTATCATCATCATTTTATTAAGACATGAAAATGATAGGCACAATATTTATCAAAAACTTGCCAAGTTCTAGATTTATTACTAATGTGCTATCAATAATTTTTATTTTTAAACAATTTAAACAATGCTATAATATTTCAGTAGGTAAGTTTGAGGGAATTTTATTTGGACTTGGCACCCACTTACATATCACTTCTTTTCTTGGCTTTTTTTTTTCTACAGAACGTGGCTCCATTTTTTCACAGTTATGTTTTTGTTAGATATCATTACTTTTTGTACAGTTACAATATGCTTAGACACTTTACATAATGGTTTTTAATGTGTTTACAAGTGACTATTTTTTCAATAGGCAACATTCAATTTAATTTAAATTTCCTACAACAAAATATTTGGCTGTCAATTTGCGGCAGAAATCTATATTTTAATACTGCTGCATTTAATGTTTGTTTTGAAACGAAATGTATTGATTCATTTTTTTTATTATTTCTGAAATAATTCTTTTCAATCATATTGATATAATTTTATGTTTTACCATTACAGACTCATTAACATAAAATCAACAGTTCGATTCATATTTACAAATAAAATGACGAAGCTATCCAAATAATATCAAACAAATAGTATAAAATTTAAACAAGCACTAACAAGAAAATCCTGCTGACTTTTAGCCCTTACTAATGTAGGTTTTTAGTCTGGTGAAAGAAAGTATTGGCTCAAACTATAATTAAAAACAAAATGCTAATGTACCTTTTGCTCAACTATAACATTTATTTGACACACAGCATACAAACTTGAAAATAATAAACAGCCAGTAATTATTCAAATTCGAATTCGTCCACCGAAACTACAGCATAGTAAGAATTTGCATCTTCAAAACCCTCCATATACAACAGTTTGAAAGTTCGTGTCGCTATCGAAAGACATCGAAATGATACTTGATAGTCCTCTGCAAACATTATCTTTATACTCAGCGGCAATCGGTAGAGTACCCGTAGAACTGACGTTGAGAGTCCGAGACACCTCAAAGTTATCCACAGCTACACTGCCTAGATCCATGGTAGCCACACATCCATGATCAATATTTATTTGAATCATAGGAATGACTCTCTTTTGTTTACATTTTTAATTCTTGGATTAGACGAATTTCAACTGCGGATGTCTTGAAATATATGTGTATTTCGATATATGTATTCTCTGAAGATGTTTTTGTTTTTCACAGTGTGTTTAAAAAGGTAAATTTTGTGCACCATTACTCAAAAAATTAACTCTCGGAAATTAGCCAAAAATGGCTGATAATCAGATGATTTTGCTGCAAGGTCAGTCCGGATTCAACATTTGGTGCTTTTTTGACAAATTAAAATTTCGCCTAATAGACGTAACATTAAAGTAAAAATGGACATCCCCAAGTGGGTAATTAATGGATTTTCCGAATTTTTTTTCGATTCCTTATAGTGTAAACGAACTTCGTACCAAATTTGAAGTCTGTAGGTGCAGTAGATACATGAGATCTTTTTGATGAGTGAGTGAGTCAGTGATAAAATTATCGATTATCAGACATTTTCAAATATCATTATCTCGGAAACTAATTATGCGTTATTTATTAAATTTTGGATTCAGGATAATTAAAGCGGCCTTACTACACATCTAAAATTACAAGTACGTAGGTCAAATAGACTTTCAGTAGTAAAGTGTCGAAATTTGGCGAAAACAGCTCGAAATGGTTCGTGTAATATAACACACTAGTATGTCAGACGAACTTGGCTGACACACTGCCGTGTGTCTAGATTCGAGCCTTAGAAGTATAATATTTCGTTCTTATCTTAGTAGTTGTTGGCACCCTTGGTAGTAGAAAGAAAGTGCAAAGAAGTGAAAGTGAATGAAGGGGATTAGACCGATTCTCTAATAGGTTCAAGTAGTAGGACACCACAGAAAGTTTAAGGGCGCATAAGACGAAACAGAAGACGAATTATACATAAAAGACGTGACGGGTGGTGACGATGTGGCCGGAGACGGGGATGAAAAATGAAAATTATAAAAGAGCGCCCATATCAAGTCCTCCTACCCCCCTCCCCTAAATAAAAATTTCAAGCTACGTCCCTGGAGGATATTCCATCTGCGCCACGATCACGTGGTCAAGGCAAAAAACTTCTAGCGTAAAGAAGAGAAGTCTTCGTAGATATAATGTAAATCCCTACCAGCCAGCGAAACAGTTCATGGGGTAAAGCGGCAGTAGCTTCCCTTCTTCTCAGTTATAAGTTCTTTCGGTAAATTACCGGTACCACATGACATTATTCAGCCTCGAATCCAGATTTGGAATGTAGCCCATTGTTTAGACGTTTGGAGAAATCAACGGCAGCAAAGCAATATCTTTAAAGCGAAATGAGTCGTTTCTCTTTTCTGTCAAAAAGCGTCTCGGATTTTTTTATTACTATTATTATTATTTTGAACGATATGGAACAGATATTAACACATTCTTCACATTATTCTATTGACGGAATTCTCGAAGTTCCGTTTATATTACTTTGAAATATATATATATTGTATGAGTTGAGTAGAAGCTTTTCCTGCAAATTTCCATATTTCAAAAAGCACATAGAATCCAATGCTTTCAGAAACCTTAGACTAATTCACTGGAAAAAGATTGCTGCGACGCGAGTAAGTTTAAGATTTTTTAAAGATTTTGAAGTTAGGAGATCTCTAACTCAATGTAGTTTTCTAAATAATTAGGATATTTTTTTTCCACGGTTCGCTGAAGTTTTGTAATTCGAAGTTGTTACTCTGGATTTACTAGCAATATAACAATGATGAATGCATGCCTGTAGCCAGGGAGGGGGGGGGGATGCCCTGGGTGACTATGCACCCCCTTAGAAATTAATGAAAAGCAGAGATTAGGTTATTAATTTTTATTAATACCTTTGTGGGTTTTTTTATACTGAAATATCTTTATGGCATTTGTATTTTAACATTTAATGATTTTTTAAAGTGTTCGTACATTATGAATTTTGTGATATTGTTTAACAGCATTTTAAAAATTATTATCGTAACCCTATGGAAACGGAACCTATAGCGAAACTGTTCTCAAATCCAAACTGGCTATTTTCTGACATATTTTTTAATTAATTTTTGTGCGCAAACGTATCGAATTGGCAGGTGCTCTTGATAAGAAACTATCTAACCGTAATGTATTTTTTTTTCTTTTTTTGGTAATGGCAGCAGATTTTTAAGAAAATGCTGTAAAAGTTGGCATTTTGGACCGAATTTCTGGACGCGACAGCATATCAAAGAAAAAGAACTACCGTCCTGACACAGCAATTGTTTATAAATACATTTATCGGAAAATGAAAAGAACTGTTCGATTACCAATCTCTTCAATAATTCTATGTCTATGCAAGTATCATGCTGTTATGTTTAAAAATGTATCAAAAAACATTTCAGAAAGCTTCGCGTTGTTGAGCGGGGAAATATATTTTTTGAGAACTGCCTTAAGCGGAAATTTTCCACATAAATTGCGTGGTGAAAGGAATGCCATATAATTAATTACAATAGACGGTGAACCTACTAAGACTTAAATAAAAAGGAATTTCTCTCCAGTTCTTTGTTCCGTTTTAGCCGGTTTTGCTAAAAGTAACATTTTGTCATTTAGTGGTGTATGTTTCTCTCCATTAATTTTAGCTTTTTGGTACAAATTAATTTTCTATCTAACTATTGTATCAATATGTTTCAAAAATTTGTAAAATTCCAAGTGGATGAGAATGGGATGAAAATACGTGCTATTTAGTTTCATATTTAAATTACCTATAATATACTATTATAATACAGTGCATTTCCCATTCTCCCAATATTTTATTATACAAAATGTTTGTATATTTTTATCGGTATTATTGCAAATTAATTTCATTCGGTAGTTTTTTCACACTGTTTCGACATAATTTCAAATCGAATTTAGTATTTTAAACCTCTTTCATACTATTATACAATTACGATGATACGTGGCGCAATGCAATATAAGCAGATAAAACAACGTTTTTTGCACCAAATCTTTTTATCTTATAGCAGGCTATTTTCAGTAGCATTCGACGGTATGCTGAACGCTACCGAATAAGATAAAAATATAAGATAAAAAGTTAAATATAAGATAAAAAGTTCTATAAGAAGTTCTGGTGCTAAAAACGTTGTTTTATCTGCTTATATACTCTTATACCTGCTTCATAAAAACAAATCATCACATGCATGCTACATTATCAAATATGTATCATATTTTGTCAGCACCGAATAAATTATTAATTTTGTCTTATGCTTCATATCAGTTATTATATTATTTAGTTTAAGAAACACAAGGCCATTAATTGCAAAAAAATCAGCGTTTATCTTTATTCAATACTGATGAATCTTCGTCTACTTCGTTGGTCGGTTTTTCCTACTCGAACCTTGCATTAAACGAACCGGGATTTGACGACTCCACTGCTTTCGGCAGCGTACACCGCCCGCTCCGATCTCGAATCAAGTGAATCTTGAATTATTGTGATTTTTTTTATTTCGACTCAGATTAAATTCAAATTTCCAGCATTGTCGTTCATATTGCCATAGGAACCGATATAGCAATCTTCCAACTTGAATTTAATCACGGCAGTAGCAGAATTTACCGGATTGTTTACCGTTTCAGAAAACAAATGAGGGGATCGGGGCAAGAAAGTGCAAAGCCACATTTTTAGTGAAATAAATCTGACACTGTAATCTGTTGCTTAATATTGTAAATTATAATATGCCACATTTTTTTTTTCGAATGTCATCAGGTGGCAGCACTATGTCCCAGGTTTCGGTTTTGTTCCAGATGTTTCTAGAACATTTTTACCAGAAAGAAAGTGTATATCATTAAATTAATACCATTAAAGTAATGCCATATTGTTATTCAGAATATCTTAAATGTTACTCAGAAATTATCACAAAAACTTTATGTTATATATTTTGATTTGAGTATTTGATCTAATTTTCAAGTTGACATAGCTCAGAAGTTCAAAAATGTGGTTTAGCACTCTGTTGCTCCGACCCCCTCAAGTGCAAAAAAGTCGGAAAACGAAAAAAAACCGCTAAAACTCGCATAAAAAATCGGAAAAAATTCAAAAATCGCAGAGAACAAAATTTTCTATATTGGGTAAAAGATAAAAAGCGGATTATTTTTAAGAATGTCAAAAAATTTCTGCGAAATGCGAAACAACATTAAAAATCGCAGTGGACAAAAATCACTATAGTGTTAAAAAATTTAAACCAGATTACTTTTACGAATTTCAAAAAATCGCCTCGAAACGCGAAAAAAACTTTTAAAAATCGCATGAACAATTCGGGGAAAATTTTGAAACCGCTGTTAGAATTTCAAATAAACATTATATAAAATAAACATTATAGAAAAAAGGACAAAATTTACTGGGCTAAAACATTGAAACCAGATTCTTTGTACTAGTGTGGAAAAATTACCGCGAAATGCAAAAAATTGCATAAAATTTCAATAAAAAAATCCAAAAAATTGGCTTTGAGATATATAACTACAGACATACAGGTACCTTTCTGCCAAATCGTTTAATTTTTCATTCAGCATTGTCTTTAAAGACCAGTCCGACAGACAAACGTGTATTATAGATGCATCATGATTGTTCAATTTTTATCACCTGATAATTTGAATGTATTTTACCATGGCCTGATATACCTTAATCTATTCGACTTATTCTGAGGTACAAATACGAATTATTAAGTAAATTATATCGTGAATATTATTGTATTACTTATTATATTGTTCAGCTGAACCGCCCGATCTTGTTCGAAACACAAATTTTAGGACTAAATTTAAAACAATTACGGGAAATATCCTTCACCCTTCTGTTGTATAAACTTTCCCCCAAAATTTCTTGAACACTTCCGGTAAGATGCGGTACCCCTTAGGAGACATGAGGTCACATTTTGAAAAATTGCTGTGTGTAAGACCTGGTGTATTGCATATATTATCCAAGATCCATCATCCGGCAAAATTTCATCTGTAAGACCTTGATTGACACAATTTTAGATCTAATGCAGCTCGCCCCTGCACAGTTAGCTACCCTGGCTTATAAGAGCCACCAAGGATATCAAAATATCTTTTTTTACTATTAGAATTAATTTTGATCTCCCCCCCCCCCCTCCTCAAAAAATCTTGCGTTTGGGCCCTTATCAAGATAATAATGAATACCACACAGCTATACTTTCTAAGTCGGAAATCTATCTAAAACGAAAAATTTTCTGGCTTCGTGAAATTCCATTTTAGACGGTTTTAATATATAAGATATTATTTGTATCCAACATGTTCAGGTTTAAAAATGTGGGCAACCCCTCCCACCCGTTAAAAAACTGGTTATGCCTATGGCATGTCTTTCATTAAATGAGCTTAATTTTTATATGAAGACTCGGGCCGGGATCGGGCTTAATTTTATTTCTTTCGAACTTGGCCAGGCCTGAACTTTCTTCTTCCTAGAAGGAGCCCTAGCCTTATATTTTCTCTGTAGATGCGGGCCGGACATGAATTTTATTCTTTCCGGGCCGTGCTGGCTGAGATTTTTTTTTTTTTTTTTTTTGTTTTTTTCATAGCTAATGTCGTGGTAACTTTCCTTTTTTATTAATGAAGAAAGTGAATGATAAAACTACAATTCGTTGTTTCATGTCTTTTTGCGATTTTTAGATAGTTTTATATGTCGGTTAATTACGTGAAATATATTTTTCCAGAATGCTGTGAATGACTGATTTTACTTTTAAAATCTTACATATATTCAAATCTTATCTACGAATCTGGGCAGTGGCATAGCTACGTTTTTTGGCTTGCGGGGCAGGAAGAAATCCCCCCCCCCCTAAAAAAAAATCCCTCATGATGAAAAGAAAAGACCTTCCGGCTTGTACCGGGAGGTATTAAGAATTCAGTTAGTTTTACTCATACACACGAAGCTGAAATGCGTGGAACCCGATAATAGAAGATTCCCAGTTTTCGTCAATACTACATTTGAATGTGAATTTCGAAAAATTAATCAGCTATCGCCAAGTTGGATTCATTTATGGCAACCTACTTTTATCACCATATTTGGTGATATTTAGCCAAATATTGCCAAGCTTGGCGAAAATTTGACGTAGTAAATATGTAGTTTTAAAAGCGCATGAGATTAGCAACCATGATTACAACAATGAAAATAAATATGCGAGAAACCATGTTTTCTAAAACTCTTTATTTAAACCCGATTATGGAAAAAAATCTGCTGCCTTATTTCATTTACAAGGTATGTACACTCTTTGGAATTTCCAAGGAGTTCCATATGTTCTAAGTGACAAAACTTCAGCAAATGTTTTTCAATTGACAGGCTGTTTTTTTTTGTTTTTTTTGTCAGTCCTTAAGGTGCGTTTCATAAAATTGAAAATAAGATTTTCAGCAATATAAATAGCTTACTTTCTAAGAATAAAAATGTTAAGTAAAGCGTAATTAAAAAAAAACTTGTAATGGCATTTTAACTAAACTTTTTGGTCCTTACAGTTAAAGAGCACATTTGTGAGGAACATATAAAAAAAATGCTGCGAAAAGTTAAAAATTGCAGGAAGAAAAAGCTTTAAAATTTTATTTGTAGGCTTTAAAATTTTCTAAGATTTTAAATTAAATATTTTTAACACAAGATTAATTTTACCCCAAGAATTGCGGTTTTGCTGGAATAAATCGTAAAACTTTCAGAAAACCATTTAATAATATCAATAAAAACTGTATCTTAAAAATTTTCAAGGGTACACCTTGTTTGCAAATTTTAATTTTTAATTAAAATTTGCAAACAAGGCAATTTCTTTACTATTATTAGCTCAAAGAGAAAGGAGAGAGATTCCACCTTTGCTCATTCAGATGAAATAGCTGGCTGCGAAACAGCATCAACGAAATATTTTAAGCACTAAAAAGTAGAAAACATAAAATAATTAAGAGTGTAATATATATTTTTTACTTTATTTTATCTTTACAACAAAAAGTATTGGATTCGTGAAAAATTTCAACTTCCGGTTTTCGACGGATTTATAAGTTTTAGATGGTCTTGAACATGATTTGGCTGTTTTTAGAAAATATCTGTCTGTCTGTGTGTCTGTATGTGACAAAAATTTTGTGTGCGCTTTATCTCAAGAACTCAATGCACAGAACTCAATCAAGATCTCAATGCACAGAATTTAATAAAAATTTAGATTCAGTTAGAAATTAATATGAATTGGTGCTGATTCGTTTTTGGTGTAAATCTCCCAACAATATATCGCTGCAATAGCATATCTGGCTTATAATAAATCACAGATATACAATGGCCAAGGAATTTGATAACTATACTAATAAAAGAAAGTTTCGCTCTGTATGTGTCTGTTGGCGATGGCTAGGAAAATCTAGCCCACCTAGAAGGCTGGAAATTTAGATTTAGGTAGTCCAAACCCGCTCCTGGTGCACCATTACGTCAGAATTTTAATATTTTAATTACTTTCTGAAATATTAATTAAAATGCACAAAGAACTCTCATTAAAAATACGCTTTTTTTCTTCGGTTGGTTGGTTGTGTAGAATATCTTCTCAGAACACATTAAATAAATCAGAGTAACTATGCATAGATAAGGACTTATAACGAAATAGTGCCAACATGAATTGCAGTTACCTGCATATAGCCAAGCTAATGTAGCGCCATCTACTCACGGCAAATTACACAAACGCCACTTGTTTAAGACATTTACAGGCACGTTTTTCTTCATTATAATTATCTGGGTTTAAGGTTTTTTTTAAACAGGACATATATTATTATGATAGAGACCATTAAAACAGAAAACTTTATTTAACAGATTATTTGTTATATATTTGCGGTAATGGCGAGGGGTAGGGGACTAATTACATTTAACAATTTTAACCCGTAGCGTTTAATTGTTGTTTTATATAGAGAATACCACTATTTTAAATCTTAGTTTCTCCGTAATATCTGAGTAATAATGTTCCGAACTTCTCCATTTAGTTCCATTTTTACTAAATTATCGTAAAAATCAGCATTCATTGCTTCAAGGTGTATTTCTAAAAAGCAATTACCAGTATTTCCGAATAATAGCCTAAGCCAAATTTCAAATTAAGTTCCTAGCTTAATCAAATGAATCAATCTTTAAAGATGTATAGTGATCCTCCTAATTAGTTATTTGCTGAAGGTCACTTGAGCATTCGCCACCCCCCCCCCCCCCCCTCCGGGGCCCTCCTTCAAATTTATCTCTAACTATTCCCCGTTTCCATATCTCAGCAACTATCTTTCCGATTTTAACGCAAGTGATTCCAAACATTATAATTAACTTAATAGTCACCCTTTATAACATTAAACTAAATTTATGAGTAGCGGTTACCACTATTTCTAAATAATAGTTTAAGCCAAATTTCTAATTAAGTTCCTAGCTTAACCAAACGAACGAATTTTTAAAGATGCATAGTGGTGGACCTAATTAGTCATTTGCTGAACGGCACTTGAACAACCCCTCCCCCCCCCGACCCCTCCTTCAAGGTTTTTTACCTAACTACGCCCCGTTTCCGTATCTCCGCAACTACTTTCCGATTTCAACGCAACTGATTCCAAACATTATAATTAACTTAATAGTCACCATCTATAACATTAAAGTAAATTTATGAGTAGCGGTTACCACTATTTCCGAATAATAGTTTAAGGCAAATTTGTAATTAGTTCCTAGCTTAAGCAAACGGACGAATTTTTAAAGATGCATCGTAGTCCTCCTAATTAGTCATTTTCTGAAGGACACTTGAACATCCCCTTCACCCGACACCTCACTCATGATTATTTTCTCTAACTGTGCCTTATTTCAATAACTCGGCTTATAATGTTCCCATCTTCTCGAAACCAGCTCGATTTTGTCGCACGCCTACTATACAGTACCGTAGGCAACGTTAACCTGTCTCAGAGGTTCTTTCCGAAAGAGGTTGCTCCCCTGGCGGTGGAAGGGGATAAATAAAAGATTTTCCGGAGAATGCCCGGTATACGGTGTCGAAGTCATCGGAGACCTTGGCCAGAGTTTCGTTTTTTAAAAGATTTGAGTTTATTACACGGGTTCGGGCAACGCCGGGCGTGTCATCTAGTCCAATATATACTAAACATATGAAAATTTGGTATATTGGCCTGAATGTTTTTGTAGTGGCTTTAATGAAATTTTATTTTCATTAATTTTATAAAGTTTTGCTCTTTTTTAAATAATATTTCTGAAGATTTAATAAAATGTTTTAGATTTAAAATTATCTATTTGATTAGCGTTATCTGTATCTTTTGAAGGCATTTATTATACTATCTATTTGATTAGCGTTATCTTTACCTTTTGAAGGCATTTATTATACTTGTTCCTTTAATCAATAAATAAAGATTTCATTAAGAATATGTAATGAATTACACTCTGTTATTTAACTTAACTTGGTTTTTGTATGTAAAGAGGGAATTTTCTAATTGATTTTGCACTTATTTCCTGATTGGCTAGAATTATAAAAATTATGTACACATGTGTATTTCCAATGACAATACAGCATTTTAATATTTTAAGAACTTAATTATAATAAGAACTAACAATTAAAAACTTAATTATATTCGGCCGCAGGCGATAAATCGCCAAATAATTTTCCAGATACAAGTATGCAATTTCAAGCAGTTCTTATATACATGTTACATGTTAAGAAACAGATAACCACCGGGAGACACTTGATCAGAGGTAACACCCCCCCCCCCCACACACACACATGATGACGTCATCAAAATGGCCGCCGTGAAGATGAACATAGATTCGTTAAAATGCTCATATCTGTATTTCCAATCATAATATTGTGATACATCATTTAAAAGATCTTAAAAAAAGCTACAAATAAGGTTCTCATAACTTTTCTGCGACAAATGGTTTAGGAGTTTTTTCGGTGATAACGTAACACTCTGCCAACTCTTACAGCGTTACGCCGTATTCCATTACTCATTTTGCACTGGGTGCCACTTGTAGAATTTTCTTTTACTTTATGAACTTCTAACTCTCCTCCCTACCCCTCTCTAGGTATGACTTACAATGCACGTTTATGTAATTATTCGTTATGAATGTGTTGCCTGAAAATCAAATTACCATAAGAAAGAGTAAAAATGAAAAAGAAAAGGCACAACCATGATTCTGAGCTTAAAAAAGCACAATCTTTAAAACAAACTAATTGTTATAATGTAAAAAGTTTACAAATTTGCAAAATAAAACAATTTTATTCACTGTATTGTTCCTCACAGCTACAATGTAAAGTGCAACTTATACCTGATTTTACACATCGACCAACGTGTACACATCTCTTTGTACTTGCATGCAATATGTTTTTGTAGCTTCTTCAGGGTGATTTCTGGGTTTGACGACCAGAGGAGCTCGTAGCCATTTTCCACCTTTTTCCATCCCCACTGACACGGATCCAAATGTGGAAAACTGCATTGAAGGCAGTTTGTCCACAAACAACACTGCAGGATATTACTCTTCGGGTTATGCAGGAGAACGTTGCTGGTTGGTGGAATATTTTCAATGGGTTTGTTTCATAGAGAAGGGATTTATAAGTAGAGTATGGATTCCATTGTTCCTTCGGCAGAAAGTTGAAGCATACATCTTCTCACTTTCATCACCAAAAGGGTGTCGTTTTTTGGCGTTAATCCCTTTCTTATGGCAACTTCCCCTTTTACGATCAATGCAAACGCAGGTGAAATGAATACAGGTCTCGGTGAGAGCGGGAATTCCATGCTTTAAAAAACTGGTTTGGCGGGCTATCTCCCCACCGTCACGAGACGGTCTCCACTGAACTTGATGCATGGTATGAAAGGATGGCGAAGCGCTGAATGAGTAAGAATTATTTGTAGTTTTCGGTGATGTTGTTTTGAATACGCCAAAAAAACCTCGTCTACGTCTCGAGATATCATCAATATTTTCGAAAAAGTAGATTTGCCGATGCTTGCAAAACTAGACACCGTGTCAGCTCCTGCAAAGGCGTCGAAGAAAGGTAAAAGATCAGGAATTTTTTGTGGAACTTTCCTGCGCAACTCGTGGATTGGAGATGCTTTCCAATTCCATACTCCAACAGCAATTCTTCTAGATTTGGTAGTCTAGAGAAAGCATACATGACAATCACTACATCATCACTGTCAATAGTTTTTACTATGATCTTTGAATGGCACGAGTTTTCAATAGCATGGCGAACATGAAGTAAAAGACGGGCATTCGATTCTTCGTGTCATACGGGAGAAATGGCTTCAAAAGTACCCTTATGCGAACTAATTACCGTGTATGCAAATGATTTGTTTCTCAAGGGGCAGATTCATCTTGACGAGGTTTTCTACTAAAATTACGAAGATATTTTCTTTGGTTTTTTTATTAGCAAGGAACTTACTGGAGGTTTTGGGTATGACAACATTAGATTTCACAATTACTCTTGGCCCAGATCCTCTCAACTGTTTTGTGTCATTTTAAAAGTTTCTTTCTAGATAGCGGTCAAAAACCAAATCGACCCTGTCTGCAGTTTTTAGTCTCATCAAAACGTATGGTCCAACAATCTGATCACAATACTGTTGAAAGATTCGATTGGATTGAGGGGTAAGCAAAAGCATATGGATCAAGGCAGCTCCAACTATTTATTCTTTCAACAAAAAATATTTTCTGAAGTTCGTTTTCCCCTTTTCAGTCTTTTATGCATTATAATTCGCAATTCCGAGGCTTCAAATGGAGTTATAAAAAATCCAAAAATATCCATCTTTTGGCGTTACCTTCCCAGTTGTAACAGTATTTTTGATTAAATATTTACTATTTAAAAGATATATATCTTTTCTGAAGGTCTTTTTTACATTTTCACTTTTTTTGCATTTTCAAGTCGCAATCCCCGGTTCTCGAATGGAATTATAAGAACACTAAAATTACTTACTTTTGGACACGAATTTTTAGGGCATGGTTTAAATAAGTGTGAAAGACACCAATTTTCTGGTTTGCTGGGTGATTTGAGAGAGAATGAGGGGGATTAGAGACTGCAAATGGTTTTCTATAAACACAAGTTTTGAAACAAGAATCACATCTAGTAAGTAAAGCATCAAGGAAGGTAAGTCTATTACAATTTTCTAACTGAAATATAAACTGAATATTTGGGTCGATAATAATAATAACATTAATAATAATAATAATAATAATAATAAATATTAATAATAAATAATAATAATAATATGTGAGGATACAGCTTTTCTGGGGGTTTTCCTTTTTGGTTTCATAGTCTGTTACAAAACTTTCGTTACAGAAAATTTCATTAAACACCCTAAATTAGCAGTGGGTTTTATGAGATTTCTTGTAATTTTGACCTAATAGTTCTCACAGAAGATTTGGCGAAATAAAAGCAATCACACATTTTACGAACTCGATTGGTACTATCCATTAATACACATTTCATTCATTTTAACCTGAACCGGTTAAGTACCTTCACTTGTTAATGAAGAAATGTATTTATTTATTTTATTTATTTATTCATTACTATTTTCAAAAAGCACATCGCTTAAAATATCACCTGGTGAAATTTTGTTTCGTTTAGAGCCATAATTTTGTTCGTCTGTTTAGAAGGCTCCACAGCCTTTTGAATTGGCAAACTTCAATTATAACAACCTTTCGTTCTTAAAGAAAATAAATAAAACGTGAATGCAGAATTAGATAAACTATTTATTCAATAACACACTGGAACTCAAAAAACATTCAGTTATTCATCATTATTATCCGAATACGTCGATCCCCCATAATCAGGAGTCGTTCTTTGATTGTTATTTCTTTTTCTTCCTTGATTTCTTCCGTTGCTGTTGTTTCTGTTGTTCCTGTTATTTCCACCAGATCCATTTCGACCATTAGATGAGTTATTGTTTTGGTTATTGCGATTGTTTCGGCTACTATTATTCCCTTGACGATCCGACGATCGCTTATGACGGATCAAACCACAATCTTCCGGTTCAAGCTCGTCATCTATACAAAGAAAGAAAGAAATTTTGCATTGATTTTTAAATTGGTAACATCTTTTATTATTTTTTTAGGGTTGTCAATTAGTAAATACATTAAAAAAGTTGAATTTTTTAGAGAAAATGTTCAGTATTTTTTATGTTAAATTTAAGGCATACCATGTAATACAATGAGCTGCAATGAGCATATATCCTCTGTTGTAGTAATTGTAAGTAATATCTATAGTAGAAAGCGTGCTAAATTATAGCCGAAATTATATCATAATTATAGCTAAATTATATCTTCTCTGCGATACTCTCTACAACTTTAATAACTACTCAAATATATCACTTGAACAGGAAACGTGCGGATGTAAAAAAAGAGAAAAAGAACTTCTATTACCTTATTATAAATTTATTGCAGAGAAAAGTTGGAAATTCTATCTGATTGGGAAATGTGTCTTCTTTAAATCTTTAGCAATAAAATAAGATTACGGAGGCATCTCTATAATGAAATGGGAAACACTTTTTTTTTAATTTTAATACTAACATGTCATTTATTGGACGCCAGAAAACAAATCCAAATTTCCAAATTAGCCTAAATAAATTGTTTTTATTAAATGTCTATGAAAAGTTGCAGAGATATTCAATATTTAGTACTGACCTAATTCCGGGGACAGGTCTCAAAATGATAGTTTTTACTGTAATGTCCATATTTAATGCTAATTTGTTTTAATTCTGTTATTTATCTAAGAATTTCTTTATTAAGTACTCAAAAACCATTTATCTTCCAGAAGAAAAAAAAATGTACACTTAAATGTTATACACTGTAAACAATTTGCTGCAAACTGTCCGTCCATTCAACCGTTTTTATAGATAACGGTTACTTAATCGTAATTTATCTCTATTCAGGCCAATGAGAGCGCTTTATAATATGGTCAAGTAAACATTATCTATGAATGATTAGACAGTTAGGGGAAATTTTTACAATGTAGATATAAGACGGATATTTTTAAAGCTTTTCCAAAATCGAACTGCATACTACATTCTGAGACGATAACGAAATCATTTTCATCCGTCCATGCATAAAAAAACCGATATTCTTATTCAGGTTTCCAAGAAACAGAAAAATTTTCATTTAGTATCTAATAACAATCTTCAGTAACACATTAATCAATAAAAGACTTCATCAGTTAGCAATCGACTATAATTAAAGATGTATCTGTCGAGAAAGCTCAACCGTAAGCATCCTCTTCTGGAAGCAACTCAGGGCACTTTTGACACCCCCCCCCATATCGTTGCGCTGGAGTTTTCTAAAAACCTAAAACTTCGTTTATCTAGAGTACGTTTCAAATAGGATCCAATTTTCAAATTTCACGTTTCTATCTGTTTTAGTGCAGAAGATATATAAACTCAAAGTTTCAAATTTTTGACACTCACTCACCGATCATCAAAAAGATAAGGTACATACCGTAGTCCTAGAAACTTGAAATTCGAAATAAAGGTAGTGGTTAGGATAAAAAAAAAAGAAAAAAGAAAAAAATTCAGAAAAAAAAATCAAAAATTCGAAAAAAAAAAAATTAAAAAATGTAAAATAATTTGATCTTGTAGTCTTAGAAACTTAAAATTTGGTGTAAAGGTATTGTTGAGGATTCAATAAAAGAAAAAATTGAAAAATTCTGAAAATTCGAAAATAAAATTAAAAAATCGATAAATTGGAAATAATTCAATTTTGTAGTCCCAGAAACTTGAAATATATGTTAAATATATGATATTTTATTAGTTAGAGTGGACTCTGTATCTTTCTGTCACACTGCTTCAAATATATAAACAGGACTTTACGTTCCACTTATGTCCCGAACGATAAAATTCAAAATTTTGATGGAAAATTTGCAGTAGTATTTTTAAACATCTCCCCCCCCCCTTTTTTTACACTACTCACATGGTATAAAACATTTTTTTCATAAAGATTTATAAAATAATTCATTAAAGCCTTAAACATTCAATAGACGTCTTTAAAAAACCAATGAACAAAAATCTGTTAAAAATAACACGCATAAGCAAATAGTAATTCTGTTGGTATAAGATGAGGGCAATTTATCGCCAGAGATCTTAAATCCTATTTTACCTAATTTTAAAGCATCACGCATACACTGTATTTACCTTACTTTTTCTAACTTTCAGACGAACCATTTTATGCTTCACTTGATTTAATCTGAAACAGAAAGTGTAAAACTGCTTAAACCATATCACGTCATACATAATCCGATAACGTGTTTTCTACAAGTAGTGATTTGGATCTGAAAAATAAACACTTGAAAACCTTTCTTTAATGTATTTAATGACGATAATCATCTTCTAAAAGTGAAAAGCTGTTATTTGTCTCCTAACACGTGGGAATACATATAAATATCTGTGAAAAATCTTACTTTTATAAGATTTTCCCCTACATTTATATTTTAAGACTTTAATCATACGTAAAATCTGCAGAAATAGTCATAAAAGTCCCTTTTTTTTTTTTTTCAAAAGATTACATATATAGATGTAAAACAAAAATTAGAGTAACCCCTTGTTATGTCGCGCTGTTGGGAGCTAAACAAAGCGCGATATATCTAAATGCATGATGTACAGAGGGCATTAAAAATTAAGAAAGATGATAATCTTCTATTCAATGTTTTACATTTGTCTCCAAAATGTTAGTTTATACGCATATTAAAATTTAATTACTATAATTAACGATACAGAATTACACTTATTGTGATTAACACATACATACAGTTACTTAAAAGTGTTGTTTAGGTAGAACATTGTTTTTTTTATTGGGGAGACATGAAGAAAGAACGCTATATCCGACTGACTGATATAAAGAGGTGCATTACAATATCCTCAGGACAGACAAATATCGCAAGCAATAAAATTTTGATAGAATTACATATTTTTTATGTCATTTTATGAACATTTTATCGTTTCTACATGATCATACACTTGCTTCACTTTGCTTCAAAACGGGTGATAAACACGTAACTTATTAAGAGCCTACATCAGTCACGTGAATAAATGCGCAAGCTAATATTAAGTCTATGGGAAGTTTCTTGCGCGATTTCTCGCTCGCATTTTAATATTTTTAAATGATTTTTTTGCATAGGATAGCTGCGGTTGATCTCTAATGTTGTTAGTTTTTACTTTTTCAATTTTGGTTCCAGTTTTTTTATATAAGGGTACTTTCACTTTCAGAACCGGTTCCAACCTGTTCCGAAATTGGAAATGTCCGCTTATAAAAAAAAACTGTAACTAAAATCAAAAAAGTAAAAACTAACAACGTTAGGGATATCCTATGCAAAAAAAATCATTTAAAAATATTAAAATGCGAGCGAGAAATCGCGCAAGAACCTTCCAAAAGACTTAACATTAGCTTGAGCGTTTCTTCGCGTGACTAGCGTAGGCTCTTGACATTTTTTCCATCAATCATTCTGTTAGGAAAAGATATCGAATAAAATTTTCTTCGAACTCTTTCGCCCATTTTTGAAAACTAAATGCTTACCCGATTCCATGTTACATATATTTTGGCATTTTACACGTAACAATAAATAAAATAAAATTTCAAACTACTCCTGTGTTTATTTTTAATGCTTGGATGAGATTTTGAAACATAAAGCTATTAAAAGCTTCAGCTGGCTAAAAATAACTTATTCGAAGGATTTCAAAAAGATTTACTTTTATGTTGAATTATTTTTTACTGTAACTTACCCATCTAAGTCAAAAGTTGTTGAAAAGATGGGAACAAAACTGAATCGGCTTAAAAGTACGTTTCTTGCGAATTACGGTCAATTTTTTCACACGAGGGTCCAAACAGACCCGGAACACTATTTTAAGCCGTTAACACCCAGCGTCCTATAAATGGGACAACTTCATTCTATCTGTAAATAATCAGTTAAGGTTGTTTTCAAATCCAAACAGGCTACTTTATGACACATTTTTTAATTCATTTTTGTTCGTAAATGCATGAATTTTGCAGGTTTTCTTATTCAGAAACATTGTAATCGAAACACGTTTTCGATTTTTTGGTAAAGGGAGAATATCTTTCAGAAAAGACTGTCAAAGTCAACGTTTTGAACCAAATTACCGAGGCGGCAGCCAGAGAAGCGCAAAAAACGTGTCGTCCCGTGACCAGAATCGCTTATAACTCGATAAGTAATTTATTGATAAAAAAAATGGAAAACTAATTTGGATTCGAAATCGCTTCAATAGTCAGCCCTGCCAATTTTATGACTTTGCGTTTAAAAATGAGTCAGAAATTGTGTCAGAAAGTTTCGCGATGTTGAGCAGGTCATTTGAGAACCACCTTAGCGAGTATTATTGGGTTCTTTTATGCACGTGCGTGTATCTTAGCATTACTACTCACTCTTATTTTCTATAGGGAACCCGTATAGTCTAGTTTTTTAGATCACAGGCTATCAAAGCCTGAGAGCTAACGTGCCCGCCGGTTCTGTATGTACGTATGTATATATGTACGTATGTATGTACGTAACGAGATAACTCTTGATAGAAATATCCGTTTTACTTCAAATTTTGGTTTTAGGTTTATAGTGATAAGGCGCTTCCCTGATTAATTTTGGGAGTTCATTGGTTAAGTATAAAGGGGGAACGGGGGACTAATATCCCCCTTAATTTATATAAATGTGTTTTGCATGCAGAATTATCCGATTTGATTCAAATTTTGTTTATGGGTACATTGGGATAAGGCGCTTCCCTGATTAGTTTTGGGGGTTCATTGGTTACGTATAAAAGAAGAACGGGGGGTTAATCCCCCTTAATTTAGATAAATGAGTTGATCATGCAGAATTACCCAATTTTCTTCAAATTTTGTATATAGGTTTATAGTGATAAGGCGCTTCCCTGATTAGTTTTGGGGTTCATTGGTTAAATATAAAGGGGAGGAAACGGGGGCTAATCCTCCCCCCTTAATTTATTGTTGATCTCTTTCTTTTTCGAGGGGCATTATTCTTTGAAATAAGAGTATAATATACAATTAGTGTGACTAGCCTGTGAGCTCAATGCCATCAGTTTAACTGGGCATTTTTCTTTTTATTTGTCTGTTATTGTTATTGGAGCATAAATGACACATTTTTTTCTATCGTTGGAGTAGATCGTTAACTTCTTCCTACAAAGTGCTGCAGTTGATATATATATACACTGGTATACAAAATTAAGAGCATTTTCAGATTTGGTTAGTTATCTTCAGAACTACTGGACAGATTTAAATGAAATTTGGTATGACATAGGTTGATATAATGCAAATTAAATAACCATTAACCCGTTATAATACACACTCATGATTGTGCGTAACACTCATCGGAAACAGAAGGCATGAAACAGTCGTTAAAGAATCGAACACAAAAATGGGTTAATAGGGGGTATGGTCCCCTCTTACAGATATACAGGCCTCAAACTGAGATTTCATACTAGAAATAAGTCAGTTTTGGAGTTCCTGTGGCAATTGTTCCCACTCTTTCAGCAACTCTTTTTTTCAGACACTGGATGGTTCTCGGAAGGGTGTTGCGAATTGCAATTGCCCTTCCCAGAGCGTCTCAAACATGCTCTATAGGGTTGAGGTCTGGTGATCTGGCTGGCCAATCCATCCGGAGAAAATATCTTCAGTTTACAGAAAATCTTTGACCAGATGAGCTGTATGTGGCCGGGTGTTGTCGTGCATTATAATGAAATCAGGGCTAACTGCACCTCCTTAAAAGGCGACCATGGGGCTCCAAAATCTCATCTATATACCTCACAGCAGTTACAGTGCCTGTTTCAAAGACATGGAGGTCTATGCGACCGTCCAACATGATGCCTTCCAAGCCATCAAAACCCCGTTTCCATAATGGTCTATTTCTCGGACATTGGAGGGAAGGTAGAGGGTCCCTGGTTCTCTCCATATGAAAGTACGGCAAGAATCAGTTGTTAGGCTGAACCGAGACTCATCAGTGATGAGGACGGTTGCCCATTGATCCCTGCACCAATCTCTATGATATTTGCACCATGCTAAACGGGCTCTCCTGTTTTCAGAAGTGAGCGGGACACGAATAGCAGGTATTCTTGGAAACAGGCCTCTCTCATGAAGCCTTCTGGAAACAGTAACCCTTGAAACTCAGCTTCCTGTGGCCACATAGAGGTCCCTATCTAGACTCTAACTAGAAGAGACAGAAAGAGAATAACCTGGATAAGAAGTCAGACGAAAGTTTTTGACATCATTGAGAGAATTAAACGGCTAAAATGGAAATGGGCTGGGCACATTGCAAGAAGACACGGCAATATATGGAGCACAAAAACCCTACAGTGGTATCGCAGAGATGTAAAACGAGCAAGAAGACGACCTCAAGTAAGATGCAGTGACGAAATCCGAAAAGTGGCCGGTGTTAATTGGATGACTATAGAACTAGACAGGAAACAATGGAAAAATCTGGGGGAGACCTACATCCAGCAGTGGATTGAAAATGGTTGAGGATGATGATGATATATTATTCCCAAAATTTAACTCACAGTTCATTAACTTATATTTCACAAGTTCATTCTTATTCTTCAAAAGAAGATTCTTCATTAACGATAAATAAATGAAATTATTCGAAGAACAAAAATCGAAATTCTAAATCATTGTACTTGTTAAAATTGCACTATGATTGCCGTTTACACATAGGGAGCAAACGCAAACACAGTACACAGAAATATAACAATAGAATTTTTCGCCAAATAATCATGCCAAAAAATGTATCGTCAAAAAATAAATCGTTGAAATAACATTTAATTATTAACGCGCCAATGAACTTAGACATCTCCTGTCAAAGGAAAGTAGACTAAGTCAACATTTCCAATAATGATGCAATTACTGACTCAGCCTATGGTTTACAATATGTTACAAATGATGAGACGTTAATTCATTAAAGCTTTTTATTAGCAAGAGTAGAACATTGTATTAAAGCCTTTTATTAGCGAGAGTAGAACATTGTATTAAAGCCTTTTATTAACCCTTTGAGGGGCGGTGGTATATATTATATACCACCTTATTTTAATCCGCTTCAAACCAGAAACTTTTAATTAAATTTTACTTTTTTAACTTTGACGAGAAAAAGTTGAAAAATTGCTTATTCTTATTTTAAACTAAATTCTTTCCTAAATTCCGGTGGGAATTCAACGTTACAGGAGCACAAGTACTTGCCCCTGAAAGGGTTAACGAGAGTAGAACATTGTATGAAGAAATAGGAAACTATTTTTTTATATCGTATTTTTCGTAAAACGTATCATTTATCAATTATCTGAATATAATTATTACAGTTGTTATACTTTCAGAGAGGAAAAACATGCATTAAATAAAGATTTTTTCTTAACACTTTCAAAAAATATATAGAATTTTGATGAATTTAAAAGCAATTTTCATACTTCAAATTTTTGCTTTAGAAAATTAAATATTTGCTAAAAAAAGTTTTCTAGCAAATCCAAAATAGCAGTCCCATTAATTTTTGGAGACTTTTATAACTTAATCTATATTTTTATACATTATCAATAGAGTGGTGGCTCTTTCTGTTATACAAATTTGAAATGATTGTTGCCAAAAATTATATAGACCACTCAGTCTTACACCATAATTTGAATTTTGCGATCGGTTATGGAGGTTTTGAATAACGGTTCTGTTTAAAATATCAACTAAAAACTTAAAAAATCTGCCTCCTGCATTTATTTACGAACAATTTAATTTAAAATGAATACTAAAGAGTGTTTACTCATCTTAGCCACTTTAGAATGTAAATAAAATTTGACAACAAGGCACATTTTACTATGTTTTCTATTTTCCATAA
This sequence comes from Maratus michaelseni, assembly GCA_963931845.1. Taxonomy (NCBI): domain Eukaryota; kingdom Metazoa; phylum Arthropoda; class Arachnida; order Araneae; family Salticidae; genus Maratus; species Maratus michaelseni. Next base: position 396,864,377 of record OZ007586.1, on the reverse strand, counting down.
AGTAGACACCTGTGGAAATATACCTGAATTCTCAATGTATGTTTTTATATAATTTTAAGAATAGAAAAAGGTGTAAGACATATTCAGTGCTGAACGGGGCCTTCGGATTGAATCGACCCATTCGTAAAGATCGCACTGAGTATAACTAACTAAAAATAAAATTTAGTATAAAAAAATCGCAAAACAATAAAAAACTAGTCTTTTGGGTGTGTGTGTGGGGTGGGGGGGAGGTTTACTGTAATAATCACCCATCATGGATATGCATAATGTAAAATATGAAAATAAAACATGTGTAAACTATTTATAAAATGCATTTTAATTCGAATAAAATCCTGGCTTGATGACGTCATAAACTTTAAATGCTCTATTGCTGAATTGCGTATGAGAAACATCCTTATAACTCTAAAAATGATAATCCTATTAACTAACAGCTTACTGCGTCGGATTAAGCTTCTCTTTACTAATTAAAATATATATTTGAATTGAAATTTAAATGAAATACAGGGTCATGAAAAATCGAAGAGTGTGGAAAATGTGATTACAAATGTCTCGGCAACTAATTATTCGATCGACTTCATTCTTAATGCAAAATTTATGTTTTTTTTTATTGTATTTTATATTCACTCTTTAAAAGAAACAATTTCAAATTTTTTTATATACTTTTTATCAGAACGAATGTTTCAAGAGTCCGAAAAAAATAGTTCCGGATAATCGAGGTTACTGAAATCCAATAAGCTTCTTCCCATTATTACGTACTAAGTACATATCAAAGTTCAAGTCTCTATCTCAATTTGTTCGGGAGATAGAGCGTTTACAGACACACAGACGGCAATTTTTTTTTCTAAAAATATGTTTTTCGGAATATCCAGTGTCTGAAACGTGTAAATGAGTCAAAAAATAAAGAATTCGATTTTCAAAACGATTACAAGACTTACCCTATACTACGTATGATGGGTAAGTAAACTAGTCGTTGAGGGCTACCATAATACTTACCCATCATGGATATGCATAATATAAAATATGAAAATAAAACATGTGTAAACTACTTATACAATGCATTGCAATTCGAATAAAATCGTGGCTTGATGACGTCATAAACTTTAAATGCTCTGTTACTGAATTGCGTAAAAGAAACATACTTATAACTCCAAACTAGTCGCTGGGGGCCACCGTAATACTTACCCATCATCGATATGCATAATATAAAATATGAAAATAAAACATGCGTAAACTATTTATAAAATGTATTGCAATTCGAATAAAATACTGGCTTGATGATGTCATAAACTTTAAATGCTCTATTACTGAATTGCATAAGAGAAACATCCTTATAACTCAAAAAATGATTATTCTATTAACTAACCGTTTACTGCGTAGGATTAAGCGTCTCTTTACTAATTAAAATATATCTTTGAATTTAAATTTGAATGAAATACAGGGTCATGAAAAATCGAAGAGTTTGAAAAATCTGATTACAAATATCTCGGCAACTAATTATCCGATCGACTTCATTTTTAATGCAAAATTCGTTTTTTTATTGTCTTTTATATTCATTCCTTAAAAAAAAAAAAAAAATTCGAAAATTTTTATATACCTTTTATCAGAACGAATATTTCGAGAGTCCGAAAAAAATAGTTTCGGATAATCGAGGTTACTGAAATTCAATAAGCTTCTTCCTATTATTACATGCTAAGTACATACCAAATTTCAAGTCTCTATCTCAATTTGTTTGGGAGATAGAATGTTTACAGACACACAGACAGACGGACGGCAATTTTGTTTTCTAAAAATATGTTTTTCGGAATCTCCAGTGTCTGAAACGTGTAAACCCGTCAAAAATGTTTTTTTTCGATTTTCAAAACGATTACAAGACTTACCCTATACTACGTATGATGGATAAGTAATAGTATGCAGAAATAAGATAGCCTTTTCTTTCTAAATGATAAAATATGAAAAAAAAATCTGCCGCTGTAAATGCAATTAATCCATACGCAAGAATAAAGGACGTAACGTCTCCAAAAAGAGTGGGGACGCTGTCAGTTGGGGTACTATAATACAGGCTGAATCATCAAGCATTTTGTTTCCCACCTTGACCAATTAGCGATTGTTGCCCACGCGATTGTAGCACCCTCTTTTCTATTTTCGACACAGTAAAAAATGCCCTATAGTTTCATTGTGTCTGCTTTGTACACCATTTTATTACATTTTGGCCACGTACTATAGGGTTGTACTTGGGCACACAGTGAGGGTCTTCATAAGTCCTCGGCCTCACGGATGTATGCCATTTATTGCCCACCAGCTGTTGTTCTTTTGGTGACCAGTACTACTGGTAGCCATAAACGGAACGGCCCACTGCTTGATAAGTAGGAGTAAAGTGCAATTGATGGCAGTTAGAAGATGCCATGAGTTGACCGAAATGTTGCTATCAGTTAAGTTTTTATTTGTTCTGCTTAGTTTAGCTTATTTCATACTTATACCTTGCATTTTTATAAAACGGACTACGCGGTGGACCACTGGCACATTTATTCCAAAATCTTACCCCTCCTTACATTTCTTTCTGTCGATGCTCATGCCTCTTAGTATTTTAAGCTATAATATACCTTAATATGTTTAAAGATTTAATGGGGAAGCGACTCTTCCCTGCACCCCTCCTGCATACGCCAATGAGTGTACGTAATTTTTGGAGAACTTTATACTTTTCTGAAAAGCAATTCTTTAACTACTTAATGTACCAGAAATAACTTAGTCCCAAGACTTCGTAAGCGGACTTGTAGAATTTTGACAAACGTTCTATGGTCGATTTTTTACTTTTATAAAGCAATTCCAAATTTAGAGAATAAAAAATTACTTTAACCACCTTTCGGAAACTTTCTCCGATGATGCTGGCATGTATAGTGATACAAGTCATGATACATATGATACAGTTAGCTGTTACCCATGACTTCGTTCACGTAAAATTGAAAGAAGAATAAATGAATTAATTAAGCAAAATATTTCACTCCCGATAATTAAAAACGTAAATAATTAACTAACTCTTTATCACATTTCATTGGAAACAATACGGTATTTCTTTGTTATAAGGACCTTGACATAACTCAGTTTTTAAAAAGTTAAATTTTGTGTCAAATAATCTCGAAAATAAAACTGCAACCAATGGAAAAAGGAGGGCCAAATAAAATCGTGGAAATCGACGAATTGGGTAAAATCAACGCCCCCTAGAGATAATGCCTAAGAGCTCAATTTTGACGTCACGGCAGATCGGCTAATGATTCAACTGATAACATCCTACCATTCCTGCAACCACAATATATATATATTTTTAACTTCCATAATAAAATTGAAGATCAACTAATTCAAAACGCACTATTTGCTTTTCACACCCGCGCAAAAAAAAAAAAAAAAAAAAAAAAAAAAAAAAAAAAAAAAAGACTGTAGGATTTAGTATCAAGAAAAATTTGTTTTATGTAATGTTTTATGTATGTGTATGTTTTATGTATGTTTCTCTAGGGGGCGTTGGTAAAATCAAATGTCAATTTTACCTGATAAACCATTTTATTTTTAACGAATTTGTGAAACGATTTAACAGCCATCCTTCAAAAATAATTACTTGGAAATAGTAATATGCTTTTTCTTTAAATTCAATTCTTGTGAATAGGGAGCAGTAATTTGTACACCTAAATGCAAGGAGCTTAAATTTGCCTCCTTGGTTTAATCGATAGCTGAAACAAATATTGATTTCTAAACGACAATACGTTGAAATGTTGACAGACGATTTTTGTTCTGCAGAATAACTTGATTCATAAAGTTTGAATATGTGGAAATATGTTTTTATTTTTCGAAAATTTTACTGTAATCAAGATTTTGGTTTTCACCATCTATTCAAATTGAAAATGAATATTTTTTTCATTTTATTGAGAAAATGGCGTGAAAAATATATTTATCCGTTTTATTTCTCCTTTTTATCCACAAAAATGAAGTAATTTAGTTTCCGTTTTAAGAGAAATTTCGTTATCATTTACAAAAAATAAATAAATAAATAAATAAATAAATAAGTAAATAAATAAATAAATAAGTAAATAAATAAATAAAATAATAATAATAATAATATATCGGAACGTAATTCAAAATTTTAAATTCTGAGAGTTTATATGACATTCTCGGCTCAATGATAACCGGTGTTAACTAAATTGCGTTGCATTCGATAATCTAAGAGGAGTAGTAGCGAAATACAAACAGACAATCAGATTTTAATATAATAGATTCGTGTTCATTTTTCTTTTCTTAATAATCATGATATGAATTTTGGCAGAAAACTCTCATCTGTATGGTAATTGATATTTTCATGCTTAATAATCAACAAAGTTAAACGAATATTTAAATTTTTCGTTTTAAATATGACGTGAAAATCATCTACTTTCTATACGTACTGATCATTGTATTATTATTGTATGAAATTGATTCACGCTCCTTTAAAAACATATTTGAATATTTCCATTTTATTTCAAATATGACGCCACTTTGTTCCCAGAGAAATCTCTTTTTAATGATATAGACCGAGAGGCGGCAGCACAGACAATCACCTCATCGAGTTCACGGCTGAAATTCCAGAATTAGTTAAAACTCGATTCGCATATTAAAACGCAATCGGTCTGCCAAGTCATATTTTGGTGAAAAACACCTTAAAACCCGATTTTAGCGGTTGACTCGTAGGTTTACCATTGTGTTTTCCTGCACCCAAAGGTATGAAAACATGGAGGACTGGGAGCAGGAACACACAATGGTAAACCTACGAGCATGGAGATAGAAATAAGAAGGAGAACAGTGAAGATAGGCTTTCAAGCAGTGGCGTAGCGTCAGGGGGGGGCACGATCATTTTACTACCAGTATAATTATACACTACATTTAGCCTTATTTAATCTTTGAACGGTATGAATTAAATAAGGCCAAATATAGTATATAAAAATACTGGTAGTAAAGTGATCCGTGCCCCCCTTGACGCTACGCCTCTGCTTTCAAGATCACAACATGGACCGGGAATTAGTACCCAGTTTGTGGCGCTGGTGCTCCCAAAGGCCGGTCATGTGACCTGTCCAACATGACAAATTGTCGTCTGCTCTTCCTGCATTTTGGTTTCGAGCATGGTAAAGAGATAGAGGGCGCTACACTTCCTAAAGGCCCAAAAGACCAGAAACGCCGCCATACTAGGTACCGCTTTTAGTTCCATAAGTAGAAACATTATCTTTGTTCTCCTTCTCTCTATCTCCCTGCGCACGAGCCAACCGCTAAAATCGGGTTTTCGGGTGTTTTCCACCAAGATATGACTTGGCAAACCGATTGCGTTTTAATATGCGAATCAAGTTTTAACTAATTCTGGAATTTCAGCCGTGAACTCGATGAGGTGGTTGTCTGTGCTACCGCCTCCCGGTCTAATATAATTCTTGTTAATTTTCTTTTCCTGGCAATCATAACGTGGATTTTGGAAGAAAACTCACATCTGTATGTAACTGACATTAGAGCTTATTAATTAGTAGCGATAAAAAATATTTCAGTTTTTCATTTTAAATATGACGTTATTATTCATCTACTTTCATTATATACTGATTTTCATGCTCCTTGTATTATTACGAATATTTGAAAATGCATGTTTTATATCCGATATGACGTCATATTTGTCCAAGCCAAGGAGGATCCTTTTCATAGTTCTATGGTTCAGAAATCTTTTTTTAATAATATAATTATTGTTCATTTTTTCTTCTAATTATAATACAATTTTTTCTAGAAAACCTCTTCTCAACGTAACCGACATTCATACTTCATATATAATAACAAACACTCCATATTTTTGTTTCAAATATTACAGCAATTCATCTTCTTTTCAATTTTTTTAAATTTTCATTTTTCACGTGGAAATCGTTAAATTGAAAGCTAATTCTTGGGGGAAATATTATTCCAGGATTTGTATTTATTGACAACGATAATGCTTAGCAACGTAAAATGGTTAATTAAATTTAACAGGAAAAATATTCATTGATTCCGTATGAAAAGAATGAAATTTTGAATTATTAAGAAACATATTTGAAAATAATAAATAACAACTATCCTATGTTCATTTCTGGGTTATAATCCATCTACATGCAAAGATACAGGGCCATTAAATAATCCGTTTTCACGTTTACTTCACCCAAACATTCACACACACAATCGCATTTATAATATTATTAGGATAGGATTATATCCCATTCAGATACTTAAATGTCTCAATTTCTAAATGTCTTAATTTAAGACATATCATCATTATTCAGACATATTTCTCAGTCTCTTAATACCACATGTGTGGAAGACACTTATGTGTCGGTTATCCTTTTCAGATACATATGTGTCTGAATTTAAGACGCCTCTATTTGCAGTGTACTTATGACACTTTATTCGAATTCCTTGAATAAAATCAGTTTGAAAAAGTATATAGTTTATGTAATTTTTATTAAATCTTCATAGAGTTATAAAAGAAAGGATTTATCCATAGTTTTAGAAAAATATCATTAAGATCTTCTGTATGAAAATATTGAAATTTTGAATTATTAAGAAAAATATTTGAAAATAATAAATAACAACTACCCTATGTTCATTTCTGGGTTATAATCCATCTACATGCAAAGATACCATGTATCTATTTTCAGTGTACTTATGGCACTTTATTCGAATTCCTTGAATAAAATCAGTTTGAAAAAGTATATAGTTTATGTAATTTTCATTAAATCTTCATAGAGTTATAAAAGAAAGGGTTTATCCATAATTTTAGAAAAATATCATTAAGATCTTACAAAGGAAAGTGCCAAAGTCATTCGACTATTAACCGGAAAAATTGTGTAAAGATCGTGATATAAAATAAAAAACTTTGTACAGAAGAAAAGTTTAAACAACTTTTAGGATTACTGTTTAAGATTTTCTTTTTTCTGTGGATGCAACACAAAAACAGTAGGTGGCGCCTTAAACCATCAAAAAGTAAAATTTATCTATATCGCGAAAACAAATAGCGTAAATTCACGTAGCCTTGTTTTTGACGTCAATTATTCTTCTTATGTGATCATTAACGTTGGACATAATTCATAATTTTTTAAAATAAGAATTCATTAATAATTTTCATAATTAAAAATATGTTTTGAATACAAAAAATACCTAGAATATGTACGAGTTAAAGGTCTGCACGGGTCTAAATTTCAAAGTCCGGCCCGATTCAATTTCTACAAAAAATATGATTTTTCTTAATATACAATTAAGATTATTTCCAAGAATACTGCACATATATTTATGCGAAAATTTTACAGTATATTTCAGACTAGTATACAGAAGTATACAGATGCTTCTGGAAAGTGATCGAATAGGTAGAATGCCATAATGAACAGAGGAAAGTATATTCAACTAGGTAAATTATATCCAATGATTGGAGCATCATAGTTGAGATTTTTTCCAACAGACGTGTCCGTTGGAACTTCGTTTCCGTGGTATTTCAGATTCATCATGTAAAAAACTATAGTTATAGATCGGATGAATGAAATTAGCTCTGCAGTTCGCAGCCTTGTCCAACAAATAAGAGTGAAATATGCCAGCCAGGATATCGTTGGGATAGCTCAGTAGGGAGAGAATTGGTACGTCAAGCCAAAGTACCCAGATTCGAGTCCTGGTCCCAGCATATTTTCGCTCTGTTGAAAAAAATCTCAACTATGATACTCCAACCATTGGATATAAGTAGAATGCCTTTATACATAACAATGGCGAAAGACGCAAAATGCGTATGCACAGTTTTTGTTCATACTATGGCAACCCACATTCCAGAAGTTAATAATACTCGTATATCCATCCTCACTCGTCTAATCAAACTCAGGAGGTCGAGTACTGTTAAATTCTGGAATGTGGGTTGCCATAGTATGGACAAAAACTGTGATTACGCATTGTGGGTCTTTCTCCATTGTTATGTATAAAGGCATTCTACTTATTCGATAACTTTCCAGAAGCAGCGCTATCTATGAGAAATTTTTGAAACTGTTTTTTATTTGTTTAAACAAAATTACTGATCATAAGAAGCATTTTCGTCCAAACCGCACTCTCGTACGCCTATTGCTTGATCTTTTATTGAATTTTAAAATGTGCCAGAGACTTTTGGACACCCTGTATATTTATCAGAATTTAAGTATTTAAAGAATATATATTATGTTAATTTATCCATTCTTCCCATATTGTTAAAACAATTTATATAAAGAAATTGTTTTAATGGCGATTTTTAACGCGATATTTTGTTTTGAATATTTTTACGATATGTATCACGCAATTAATTTCATATTTAATAAACAAAAAATGTTGATGTCGGTGATTATAAATATATATATATATATATATATGCATTATTTCATAAATATGATAAATAAATAAATATGTACATAAATGTAAACAATAAAAGTTTTAAAAAGACGAGTTGTCAAGACATAAATTAGTTTGGATTTTCGTCGACAGAAATATTAGTTTAAAAATTGCGCAAAAAAATATAAATTTTCATGAAAAATTCAAAAATGTAAATGTAATTTTTTAGGAAACTATCAAAAAGTTCAAAGATGTAGCATTCATAATTCTGCGTAAAACTTGTATAGCGTCAAAAATATAAAAGGCCACGGAGACCTTGTTCAGAACGTTAAACTAATGGGTATTTGAAACTCATGCTGAAATTTAACCCCAAGTTTCTCATAAACTAAGGCCCATTTGAAAGAAACCTTTGACCTGAATAGTTAAGGGTATGACCCCTACAACATACATTAAAATCATCAAAATCTGTGCGCACCATGTTTGGCGGTCCCTTGTTAGTCTATTTATCTCAGAATGGTTGGTTGGTTATTTGTTACGGCCGATTATCTGTGCTAGGAATATAGGCCGGCGGATGGAGTGCCCTCCGTAAGGGTCTTTCTAAGGGATCCTAACCCGTATTTACGGAGAGGTTCGAAGAAAACTACGGAAAACTCCAAACGGTTAGATCGACGAGCGCGACAGGGGTTTGAACCCAGCACCTCCCGTCTCCCAGCTTTGAGAGCAGAACCTCTCAACCACTGGTGGGGCTTATCTTAGAATGGATTATTTCATAATTTGTCATGTTTAAAATGATACATCTAAACTTTCTCCCAAGATATGTGAGTGAAATTTGACACAGAGTTTGTATGTTATGTTTTTAATAAATTGTCGTTAGGATTTTTAATCTTATGCAAAAAATTTTAAAATATATTCCTCAAATTAAAAATCATTCTCAAAAATTCTCATTTTTTAACTTTAAAATTTATTATAACATTATTATATTATATATATTTTTACAAATGCTGAATACAACAAGAAAACTTTTCTGGACACAATACGGAAAAAAAGAAATGGAATCGGGAAAGTGGTTCGTGAGTTATATTACAAATTAAATAAGCTTAAAATTTTATTATTTTTAAATGAAATTCGAAATTAAAACATACATCTGAAAAATATTATTTATAAAAAAAAATTCAGGAAAAAATTACGGAAAACTTCTCATGAAAAACAAACAAAAAAAAAAACATTAACAAATTGTCTATAAATAAAGAAATTAAAATTTTGACCCCCGAAACCGCCTTAAAAAAATAAAATAATAAAAACTTCAATTATTTTTTTTTAGTTTTAAGTAAATTGATTTTTTTTTTCGAATATTTATTGTTATTTATGATACAGAACAATTATTTGATGAATTTCTTGTTTAAATAACAAAAGTTAACGAAGAATAAAGTTTAAAGTCCATCGTACCCTTAAAGAACATATTGAATATAATTTTCGAAAGATCTTTTAAGGGGTAATATGCAGCAGAGTCTCGCTTTCGGTCAAGTAGCCCGCTTTCATCCGAACTTGACCCGTCGCATTGATTTTTGGTTGTGGTCATGTTTGGGTCACATTAAATTTTTGATTGCATTTTTAGACGCTTTTAGCGACAACTTATGTTCTAACGGGAATTTTTAGATAAATATTTTTGCAGTGGATTTGTAACATTTCCCAGTATTCATGGGAAAATTTTAGAAAAATTGAAAAAAAATGTTAAACCCTTATCGTGATTTCCCCCTTAAATGAGTGAATAATCATACAATAATTAAAGAATTTTTAAAAAGTGAAAAAAAGGGATGAAGGAAATAGAATTTAAAATGCTTCTAAGAAATAAGTGTGCTTTATATTTGAAATGTATAAACCACTGAAGAATTTTATAAAACAAGCATCACAGCACTTTAATTGTGTTCTATTCCCTTCGCTAGAAGAGTTAGGCAATAAAGCTCCCATCGAAATGCGTATGCTTTAAATGAATGAAGCCTTAAGTGTACAAATGGATGAATAAAAAATATAAAAGTAGGGTAGTAATACTTTATCGATCCGATTTGGGATTTTTGAAAATATTCCTAACAAAATAAAACACCAAAAGAAATTATTATCTTTACTGAAAACAACATTAAATTCATATTTCGTAATCTTTTAAATTACTACAGAGCTGTAACATCTATGCATGTAACTAATATTTTTAAAGTTGTTTGAGATGAAATATAAATTTTGACTAATAACTGTTTTTAAAAAAATTAAATTTACATCTTCTGAAAATTAAAAAAATATATTTAGTATTTAAAAAAAAAATCTTGTAGTTAATTTCATAGGCAGCTGGAATAAAAAGCTTCCATCGCCTACATATTTTACAGTAAACAAATTTTAAAGATAGAAATAAACAATAAAATTTTGCCTCTAAAATATATTATGTATAAAGTCTAATTAATCTATTGTCCAATTAAGGTGTGCACAAACATGGTGAACAGAATCCAGACAAACGTTCGCAAACTTATCGACTCAAAGATCCTTTCGGTTTTCTTTAGAGACATGTGTTAATGCACATCTGAAAGTCTGACAAACTTAAAATTTGTTGATTTTTTTTCTGGGGGGGGGGGGGGGAGTGGTTACAATTAAAATATTCTACACCTTAAAATTAATTTACATTTGATGTTCTCCAAAATTTTCATAATCATAAATGGAGATGTTAAATGTCCAGGCTGTGAGTTTCGTAAAACGGCTTCTTTTTAATAAATCGTCCAGAGAAGACAAGATTTTGTTGGTTACATTGATTTCTAAAAGAAAAACAAATTCCTTTTCTTTCTCTCATCCTGGGTTTCAGAGCCAAAATCGCACTGTATTTTCTTTTGGGATTTTAAAGCGGCAAGATGTTAGCCTACAGTTTTTCCTTCCGTAATTCTTACAAGCAGTAAAACTACAATGCTTGAATCCTCTTTATATATATATTTTTTTATATTCAAAGAAGAAAGTATTGGATTTGTGAAATTTTATGATTTATGATTTTAATTGGATTTACAAGTTTTCGAATGTCCTGAGTACAGTTTAGCTATTTCTGTGCCAATTGCTACATTTCTGTTTGTGGTGTTACACCAATTTTGTGCATATTGCTGTCACAGGGTAAAATTTTAATTAAATCCTCCTTTTATACTCGAATACAAAGAATGACTGTTCATAACCGACTCCAAATTTCGATTGAAAGATCGTTTCAGTGATTTTTCCTACCTTGTCAAGGTGGCGTATTTAACAGATATTTGAAATTTCCTTCATAAACTGAGTTTAAGCTTATAAGGTAAATTTATACTCTGACTGTTTTTAATTCGATCCAGACATTTGAATATGACTTCACAAAACAGTCAGTGTGACCGTTCGATCTTGAAATTTGACGACCACTTATCTAAATATATCGTATACACCATGAAAGTTTATTGGTGCAATAACCCCCTTTTTATGCCTATTATAGACCCTTAATGCTAATATCATATTCTTTTTAACTACAGAACCTCTATAATGGATTTTTAATCCTTAAATAAGAAGATAAAAATGGTGGATATTCTAGATGAATATTATTTACATAAAGATTTTTAAATTATCTAGCACTTTTTCCAAACATGAATAAGATAATTTATTTAATGTCTAATGTAACGTAATAAAAATATAGTTTTATTTGAATTATTTTTAATAATCTGATTTAAAAGAAAAACAGAAAAAGTAAAAAAAAAAAAGAATATGATAAAATGTACTATTACTAGTGATGGGAAAAAAAGTGAAGCAGTAAGCCGATTGACACCCCTAAATTTTAATAGTATTCTTAGCCTCATTTAATGCCAGAATTTCTGAGATTTAATAAGGTGAAGGATATTATTAAAATTTAGTGGTGACAATCGGCCCACTGCTGCGCATCTTTTCCACCACTGTATTACGGAAGATTAAACAAAAAAATTCAGAATGTATGAAACATATAAAAAATATATTATCCTTTAATGAACGAATGCCACCATATTTGCGACAATCAATTTTAATGCCCAAATGTGTTGCTTTGAATTATTATTGTTCAGGCACCACTTTTTATGCATTATTTAATTGCTAAAATTTTGAGATAATGTAAATTTTTCTGTGCAAAAATATTGCTATCCATTTGGAAACAACACATTTGGGAAATGAAAAGTTCGTTAAAAGTTAATATTAAAACTCAATTTTTGGAAGAATGTTTCGAAAACTATTTTAACGAATAAAAGTTTTATTAATGCCTTCTTTAATAACACTTCGATGGTAACTTCTACTCAGAAGTCTAATTCTACCATACCTCCTTTATATCTTGGGATGAACCCTTGCGAGCCGTCAACTTGAAAAGTAGCGATGACACAAAATTTAACAATAATAACAATTTATTTAAAGCAATACATAACGGTGTTTGGAAGTGAAGTGGGAAGTAAAGCGGATGTAAAGATTATAAAAAGAAACTTGAAACCCTAAAAGAATGGAAAGAGGGAATGCTTTTCCCAAGAAACTCACTAAATTATAACACCAACTCAGAACGAAGTGGCTCGCTGGTCGTTTGTCAGCACCTAAGAGAAGATAACTTCAGCTCACTATAAAACAATGTCAACTGAAGCACTGTAGTTGGCACTACAAAATGTCACTTAAAAATACTGTAATAGCACTACGAAGGTAACCCCGTGGATTCCAATACTTTTTTATTTGAAATACCAAATTTCAACTATTTGTCCTTACTACACTGGCGAATTCCGATTCGAAGATTCTACTCCAAAAACAACTCCGTAAAACTTCGCTTGCTACACAGTACGAGTAAAACTCGACGATGCTCGAATTTAGTGTCAGTTACTATCCAGGGCGAGATGCTACAAACTACACTGAATCTAACTCCTGCCACAGTTTATAAAGGAGCTGAACAACCACAGATACCTAATTATAATATCATTACACAAAATAAACATGAAAATCAGATTCCCGGAGATTCAGATACACTTTGTGAAATTTAAAAAAAAAATGACATAATAGGTAGATCATTCATGCACAAATTTTAGAATTCAGGATATCACGATCACACACAAAACTCAAAACTCAATCGACCATAAACTAGTTTCATAAGAGAATAGCTAGGAACTTATGCTACAATCTTTTTTGATAGTTTTAAGCTATATATTACAGTGACGCAAAGTAGGTAAAGAGAAAATATGCTAAAATCATTAATAATTTCAAATATTATTCTTACCGTCACTGAAAAATAATGCAGCACAAACATTGAATGCTAGTAACAGCGATAGGCACTGAAAACTCTTCATGATTTCCAGCTTGGCAAAATCTAGAGAGAATTTTCGTTTGACTGAGTAATAAATACTGATAATTCATAAAAAATGCTCCACTTAATGCTTAAAAAACAATGACCATAATATATCAATGTTATATAATACATAGTTCTAACGCATTCATCCATACCAAAATGTAAAAGTTCATATAATTTCTAGAATAAAAAGATGTCAGAAGATCTAAAACTTTTAAGCTGTGTTGTATTGTTTGGTGTTGTAAAATAAGGCTTCCTACTTTCCTGGTTTCTGTTTTCTGTTACCCAGGTGGAGGTACTTATAGAAGAAACGAACAGTAGATCTTTTGTCATGAAATGTGCAATTTTCTTTCCCGGAAGCATTAGTTGTTGAAATTTAAATATAAAAAAGATGAAATAGCTTTTCCATACATTTTGCTAAGGTAAAACGTATATTTGTTGATGTATGACGCATGTCTTTCGATGAGGCTTATTTATCTCCATCAGTGGTGTAGCTACACTCATGGATTCCCGTGGCTAAATTGTGTTCTAGTCTTCGCTGTATGCATAAAGAAAAATGGTGGATTTTGTTTTTCCTGTGATCCACCTAAGCTCGATCTTGTTTGGTTTTGTTTTCTCTCTCTTTCAATGACAAAATACGAGGAGCTTTCAGTTTTCATGAATATATTGGGTGATTCAAAATCGATATAATGGCGATTATTTCTCAAACTTTAACTCGTGTTGTGGTGCAATTTAGTCCCGAAGTATTTTTCTACTCGTGAATTTCTTTATTAGTCAGTAAGATACAGATAAAAATAATGAAGTATATAAGTGATATACTTACTTATTTATTTAACAGACAAATATAGTCATGTAAAAATTCCATTGTTTTAAAAAAATCATTTTATTATTTTTTCTGTATAAGGTATAATTAGGGATGGGCGTTATTTAACGTACTAGAATAAATAACACTGTTACTATGCTGGTACCTAATATTGCATTAATACGTTACTGAAAAGTCCTTATTAATTAAATGACATATGGAATTTAAAAGACAGTGTCTTCACTCACTTGAATTAGGCAAGCTTCTGAAACAGTATTTACTTAAAACGTCTTCTATTGCTTCTTTTAAGTCCTACACGCCTAACCTGCCCATATACTTATCCCCTTGCTATGGTGCTCAGCATCGCAGCAATTCTCTTAGGCGTTTGGTGCTAAAAATTTCTTTTATATTTCCATCAATCACTATCACTAATGCATGGATATGTCGCATGAAATGTAACTGATATGTAACTTACAGTGCTTTTCTGCTATGGGGTTGGTGCTAGGTCACCACCATCCCCATACTTGCTCCGACTCTGATGGTGCTACGTAGAGCATAAACAAAACACCGAAACAAGCAGCAAAATTGGGGAAACATCTGAAAATTTGCATAAAAAAGAGCTCTTGCTTGATCTGTTTTCTACTCGTAAATCATATATATATATATATATATATATATATATATATATATTGTTTCATTTATAATTTTCATAACAAAGAGTCAAATCTGACTCAGTAAACAGCAACGCATTGTCGAATTTGTGATCGGAGCAATTGCATTTATACTAAAAATATGTTCTCGTGCTTTGAATTTTCATTTTTGCTTCTTCTTTTCAGCAAGTAACTTTATAAATCTATAATCATCTATATCAAGATGATATTTCTAAATAGATAGCTAATCTTCAGTTACGTAATTAGAAATAGGAACTACGGTGATTTTTTTCTTTTAATCTAACATACAGTTGCCGTGATCAGCTGCTAAAAAAAGATAGCACAACAATGCCCCAATTAGGATAGAATCATATTCGATTTCTTTTGGCTTTGATCACTCAACAGAGGGTGGGGGCGCTTATACCCAATGCCCTTTCCAATGAACATTACAGTTGTATTTAAGTTCCTATTCTATAGAAATGCGCCAAATTTTATATTTATTAATTTAAATTATATTTGTTTGTTCAATTTTAATTTTGAATACCGAACGATTCTATCCTAATTGGTCTAAAAGTCTAAAATCTCCCGTGGTGTAAATTTCTCCATCATTATCAATCAAGTACTTAATGTATCCCTTAAGGAGAGTTTTCCTTCGATGCATTTTAGTATTAAAAAACCAAACCGCCATTTTGATGCTTGGAATCTTAACTAATCTTAACTCATAATCCATTATTGAATAATGCAATCAGGAAGTGAACAACTGTTAATTAGATAGGTGAGCGTTTCAAATCAACAATCAATGTTTTCTCTGACTTGTTCTTCCTGTAAAAAGGACTACGCATTTACGCATTTCTCTTTAGCTATTTATATAAAGAATAATAAAAAAAAAAGCCGAAACTAGTTTGTTTTATTGTTTTTGAAGTAAAATGCAGTTAAGGAATTTTAACATAAAAATAGTCAATTGCATGAAGTAAAATAAAGTTTTATTTATTACAAATATTTTTCCCTCTCAACAATGCAAAATTTTCTGATTCGTTCACTGTTTTCGTTTTTAGAAGTAAAAGCATGAAATTTACAGACATAACTATGCAAGTGATTTGGGATCAAATAGCGATTTTCAGTTATTGATAAATTTATTCCATCTTGAGTTAGTATCATCGACTTTGATGCTATTTTGTGAAAGGAAATTTGTCTTTATAAAAAAAATGAAAAACGATATTGGCATAAGCGTAACTGGGCTTTAAAACTGTGAGAGGGGGGGGGGGACTCGAGGCCTTTTTGTAAAAAATTATAGCCCTCTCCCTAAATAAAAATTTGTCAAAGCCCTAGGCTTTCGATGATTTTTTAAAATGGTGGGGGTTATGGAGGTGGTTGAATAAATATGTTTAAAGAAAAAAAAACCTCTAGCTAGGGAACTGATTGGTAATGTCTCAGAATTTTTGCTGTGATGCATTTTAGGATACACGGTATAATTTTATCTTAAGAATTTAAAAATTGATACTGTCCTTAAATTTTAAAAGTTTTGAACTGTACCTCTTCACACTATTTAAACTGAAGAAAAACTGGAACGAAAACTCGTGCATTGATTATAGATTATGAAACATTTTCCAACATTATTTGAATACTGTTAAGAAATTTCTTTCTTTCATACAATGTAATGAGACATCCAAACAAACAATTTAAAAGCACAGAACGCAGTTAAAAATCCATTTTCAAGAATTGCTGTCCATAGCAGATAATGTATGAGAATCCTTTTGTGTAACCATGTATATTATCTATAGGAATGCTACTTATACTAGATGATTATGTATCAGTATCCTTTAGAGCATGATATGAATAATAGTATATGAATAATACAGCAAAATTGGGTTGAGCTAAAAAACATGTAAACCGGTTAAAAGAGCATTTTCAGGAAACCCTTCCGTAAACGTTAATGCGATTTTTATTTATTTATTTATTTTTTATTTTATTTTATTTATTTATTTATTTATTTATTTATTTTTATTTTTTTTTTGGGGGGGGGGGGGTAAATCTGTATCTTATACGTTTTATAAACATCACGTAATATACTAATATTTAATTCAACGTGAAAACTAAAAACTAAAAATGCACGTACAGCAATTACCATTCAAAGCGACAATATGTCTAAATTATTTTACGCAGCCATAGGAATTTATTTCTATTCTACAAGCACCTTTTAGCATAATAAAATATAGTTTAGCTGGAAGTGCTTAATACAGTTAAAAACACACTTTAGTAATTCACTCCCATAAACTGAAATGCTTATGATTTCTTTCGTGCAGCTCTGTATATGATCTATAGAATTCATACTCACCACGTAATGACTAAAATTTAGTTACATTTAAAAATGTATACAAGAGCTGAAAACGCACTTCGAACAATTATGGTTCATTGTTCTATAAACGAAGTACATATATGCTACTTACCTCATACTCTATATAGAAAGCATACTGTAGCCCACCTCAGGGACACATACCAATTCCATCATATCTGATGTTTCATAACATCACTAAAATGTACTGCAAATGATTTTTTCCCATAGACCATAATGTAATCGAAAACTTTTGTCTATCCCTGTAAACGAGCTATAACAGCTACCTACCTCATTTTGAATATCAATAAGGAATATGTAGTCTCGATAACGTATATTTAAATCGTGGAAATTCAAGTCTATTTAAGAGAGTCAGAGTGCGGACAAACTGCCAAAAAGACGGAGGGACAAAGATAAGTAATAAATGCTTTTAAACTATGTTGGAAAGAGTTAAAAACTATATGGATTATAAGGTGCGTCTCAAAATTATATGGCCAGGCGATTTTTCGAAATAACAGCTAAGAAAATAAAGCACCATGACGTCAGTTGCGCACAAAAATTTCACGACGCCAGTTACGGGTTAAACCGCTGCTTACAGAAACAAACTTCCAGTTACAAAAAGTATACAAATCAAGTATAGCTATTAGATATTAATATTGTTTTACAAGGAAGTATATATAAGAAAATACGAAATTTTATTTTTTAAATTGCATTTTTCGTATAACTTATATTTTGAAAAATGTTGCCCTGCATTTAAGCATTAAAAAAATTCAATTTGACGCTGAGTTATGATACTTTGAATTTTATAAATGATAAATGTCTTCTCGCACTAACAACGAAAAGACGTGTATTTAATGCCGGAAAACATTGAAAATTAGTAAAATTCAAAACATCATAACTCGGTAAGCTTTGGTCGCAAGAGGGATTTGGGTTTTTTCTCCTGCGTCTTTAAGAACAAAAATTATAACTTGCATTTTGATTTAATTTGATTTTTGTTCGTACTGTTCAAGCTACAGTGGACAAAAAATTTATTTACACGCACGAATTATTTTACATAAATATACACAGAAAACAAATGTGACGAAATTGTTTTACATACTTTATTTACTTAATAAACACATATAAACGTGCATTATTTTTCCCTAAAAGATGATAATACACATTTTAAAAATTAACACTTTGCAGTCCGGCGACACCGCATTGGTGTCGTACTTAAAGTAACTTAATTTTAATCCTTAAATGCTACATTGGCACCAGAATTTTGGAATGAAAAATTCCCTTTTATCAAGTACATGAAGAAAAGATTTTACTTATTTTCGAATAAATTTGTTTCTAAATTCTGGCTTCAATCAATCATTTCAACATTTTACGAATAGAAGTATTTTTACGAGACATGCGGATGGCAAAGTGTTAAAATAACCATTTTTTCATGCCAAGAACGTATTTGCACCCATAGCATTTTTTCCCTTTTGTTAAACTTTGTTAAATGTAAAATTATGCACATTTTTACTTTTCAATCCTATTGAGAATTTGCGCCAAATTTTGGACGTACAGGTGGGAAAAAGAAAAATTTAA
The DNA here is from genome assembly GCA_963931845.1 of Maratus michaelseni. Taxonomy (NCBI): domain Eukaryota; kingdom Metazoa; phylum Arthropoda; class Arachnida; order Araneae; family Salticidae; genus Maratus; species Maratus michaelseni. The sequence continues at coordinate 396,845,340 of OZ007586.1, read as the reverse complement.
GGCAAAGTCGATCTTATGCAAACGCTCACGGAAGAACGGCAAAAAATCAGTCTAAAAACATGACAAAAATTAGTAGAATAAAAAAATATACCCAGACGATTACAGGCTGTTATCGATGCAAAGGGTGTGAATACAAAGTATTAGCAATACATGTTATTTTCGATATTTCTTATTTTTGTGCCATCATTGCAAATACCTTTTTGGCTTTATACATGTTCATTTCTTTCTTTATATATATTATACAATATCGAGTAAGATATTAAATATGTTTATTTGTTTTGTAAATATGTTCTACATTCTTCCATCACAATTGCATTTGTGTTTATTTATACGTGATGAATGCAAAATAACCGAGGTCTGAAAATACTTTTTTTTGCCCCCTGTATGTATATTTTCCAATGATCAGTAGTATGCATGAAATAATGACTGGCCATAATCATATTTAGAGATGTCATTCATATGAAAAAATTTTGATAACGTCATTCTGTGTTTAAGAGAGGTTCTGAAAATTCTTCATACTGATCTCTGATTTGATATATCCGAGTTTATTTTGAAGATTTTGCCATCTTTTTGCCATCATGTCGTTTCTAAGCTGTGATCTATTTTAATAGTCATTATAATCGCTGATATTGCGGTTGGCGAAAGAAGTTATATTTAACTTTCGATATGATCAAATTCACTCTTCTTTAGATTTGCATCGCTTCTTTTTTGAAAACAAGCTTTATTTATTGACAAAAATTTATTAAAAAGTTCATTATATTATTGTATAGTTATAGCTTGACCGGCGGCGAAGAACATACTGGATAAAAGTAGAAATTATTTTTTAGATTATCACTTTCATAAATCTCGTTATATAAAGAATGACTGGTCATAATCATATTTAGAGATGTCATTCATATGAAAAAAAATTGATAATGTCCTTCTGTGTTTAAGAGAGACTCTGAAAATTCATCATACTCAACTCTAGTTGGATATATCAGAGTTTATTCTGAAGATTTGGCTATCTGTCTATGTCGTTTCTAAGCTGTGATCTATTTTAATAGCAGTTTTAATCGCTGATATTGCGGTTGGCGAAATAAGTTATATTTGATTTTCGATATGGTCTACTTCACTCTTCTTTAGATTTGCATCTCTTCGTTTTTGAAAACAAACTCTGTTGATTGACAAAAATTTATAAAGAAATAATGTCATTATCGCTTGACCGGCGATGAAGAGGAACATATTAGGATACAAGTAGAAATAATTTGCTAGATTGTCACTTTCATAAATCGGCTTATATATTGACTAGCTTCCATTTCTCTCACCCCGACGTTAATTATAAGTGTTAATACTGTCTGCGCTTCCTATAAATGATATCGAATTACCTCCTTTAAAACAACCACTAGTCTTTTTCCTGCCCGATCTACTAAACCATGTAAGCTTAGATGATCGTGCGGTTTTAGAGCTCATATTATTAGCTTGTAAGCTAAAATTGTACACTAAAATATTAGCTTGTTTGGTAATATTTCAATGAGCACAATATATTTCATTTTTTTTCTTTGTAGAGTTCTTTTGTTTTGGAGGGGCGGGGGGGGGGGGGCAGCAAAACTAAATCATAAGAAAGGTAAATATTAGCGCGTTTTGATTTTGATATACGTTTTACGTAGAAATGGAATTCTAATGTCAGGTAATTTTTGTACCTACAGAAAGAGAGAGGGCTTCATTGGCGCTGTACTTCTCTATCGTTTTATGATCCTTAAAAGAATTCTTCAATTCATTAGCTATTTCAATACAGAATTCCGCGCATGTTTACTTACAACTCTTTATCTCTGACAAGAAGAATAGAGGTGCATATAAGTGATGGAAGTTAATCAGTGGAATGTTATTTATTCTACAAGAAGTATTCTTTAGAGTGGCCATTCATATCTTGAACTTTCTTGCAAAATCGACCCTTCTGTAAGAAGATTCCTCCCCTTCATCCAAGAAACAGAATCTCCCTGTCATAGATTGTCTTCTAGTCCATCTGAGTTATGAAGCAATCATGCGAATGATAAAACTTAACTATTTTGCCTCTTTTTATTCGAAGATAGAAAATGTCCTTCCTTAGTTATATCTCCTTTTACACTTAGTTTCAAAGCAAAATACTTCAAAACATTAAAGATTATGTTCTTTTACAACACTCTCCGTTCGGCAATCTTGGAAGAATCCTTAGTTGGTTAAGTCAAAAGTATGTAAAAAATAGTAACATTCAAAATAGCATCTAGATAGAGATAATTTTAGTTAGCGCACAATTTCCAATGTTTTAAATTTCATTTAAGAATAATTTCCCTCTGGGACACGCTGGGATACCAAAGTTATGCATGTTAGAATATTTGTAATTAGGTAAATAATATATATATATATATATATATATATATATCAAACGTTTGCTGTAAATTTTAAAACAGATCAATAAATTCAAATTTACAGGAGTGAAGACTACTTATCTGTACGTAAAACTCCCATTATCTCATGTATCAACTTGAAAAATGTATGGAATGATATACATTTGCAGTAAAGTGAGGCGCTGAATAATTATTTTTAAAAAAATCTGAAAATGAAGAATGTTCAGAAAAGATATATACTGTTCCGGCTGGGAAAATTTCCAATATTTAAGTAATTTTTTTAGTCGCAATTATTCAGATTTGTACTAGCAGATGATTATTAGCAAGCGAAAATAGGAAATTTTACTATCTAAATTGGAAATTTTGACCACTCTTCGTGTGGGTCTCTTCGCATCTTCAAAACTTCAAAGATCCCAATTGGTCGGTTTTTTGAATAGCGCTTTCATAAAACGGTAATATTTGTATTTTTTCGTGCAAATTTTATAGAAACTTACCTCGAAGGCTGTTTCTGTTGTAAATATTGTAGAAATCTAGCACAACTATTCTACGAAATTACTGGTATTCAAAAGATGGACCATTTGGCTGCCCTGCATTTTAAAGTACTTAAAATAAACCCTTAACAGGATCTTTAAATCTTCATAAAACAGATTTTCAGCAGTCGATATAATCAAAGTATTAAAAAATTGTATTTGAAGAATTTTCATTAGGTTTCGTATTATGAATTTATATACAGGGTGATTATAATTAAAGTCCCACTTTCAAAATGCTGTAAAAAAGGACCTACTAGTCAGAATGACTTCAAATTTGAACTGAATATACTGGAAGAAGTGGAAAACGATTTGGCATAAGAAACAAAAGTTCCAAAGTGTATCATTAGATGGCGCTGTAAGCGGCATACTATGCAAATTAAAAGATACTCATGTGCAATTAAAAACCGAATCATTATGTGCTTTTTCTGCGATTTTTTGCCCGAGGACAATTAAAAACCGATTTTTCCCATCCAATGTGATACAACCTTGCCGTGGTGGATGGGCTTTCCACTAACAGTACCACAGCTGTTGACTGATTTGGAAGTCGTTTTTTCCGTCAAACAACTGAAACACTCATGCACATTGAACAGTACGGTTGGTTTACTGTGCAAGTCATGCCAAAGCCGTCGTATTTTGATTGAAAATGTCACTTGTAGCCGAATCAACTTTCGTTATGCCGCTTGCAGCGCCCTCTATTGATACACTTTGGAATTGTTTCTTTCTTATGCCATACCGTTTTCCCTTTCTTCCCGTATATTCAGTTCAAATTTGAAGTCATTCTGACCAGTGGTTCCTTTTTTATAGCATTTTGAAAATGATACTTTAATTATAATCACCCTGTATGTGTATATATATATATATGTGATAAATATATATCACAACTATTTAAATTAGACGAAACTCAAATTTTAAATTGGATTTTCAAAAGATGACGAAACTCAAATTTTAAATTGGATTTTCTAAAGATGATGAACTATAGTTTGTGTGCACTGTTGCTTTAAAACTATTCATGCTTAAATTATGAAAATGCACTAGTTATACTTTATGTCTTAAACCAAAATACCAAAATACACGAAAAAAGTAATCTTTAAACTGAAAAGAAAATTTAAAAAACATAGATAGAAAAGCAGTGATCCCCTTATTGTTTTTTGTCTGAAGATTGTTTAAATGTGTCATACACTATCAGAAACACAAATTTATTTAGCAAATTTCAGTACATTACAATTATATCAATTTGATATTGTTTTTCGGTATGAAGTGCTCATAACATAATCGTAGTTTTTATATATTTTTGACTAAATTTTTCACATATTACAATATGTAAAAACTATGATGGTTTTGTGAGTGCTTCATACTGGAAAAAAAATAAAATTAATATAATTGAAATACATTAAAATTTGCTTAATAACCCAATGTTTCTGATTTTGTATAATAAATTTAATCAATCAGAGGTCAGAGGGGCAGTAAATAAAGATCCTAAATTATATTAGAACAATCAAATCTTATAAAAAAGAAAATATTTATGACCCTTCCGGGCTGTCGGGGATTGGGGGACCAATGCTTATCTACTCATCTCTTTTGAAGATATAATAAAATATATCATTATTCCTCTTTCATACTTTTCAAGAGACATTAAAAAATATATATATGTAAAGCAACTTTTTTCTTGTTTTAGTCTAGAGGCACATGTAAATATGCAAATATTTTTTATAATTAAAGTATGCATAGTTTTAAAGAAACAGTGCACGCAAACGGAAAGCTTGAGACAATTTAAATAATTTATCTATAAATTCTTATAATTGAAGAGCTAATACAAATTTTTGATTGAGCTATTTTGTAATAACGCTTAGAGATACTTAAAAACTTACAGATATTACTACAGATTAGATAGTATTTTGGTATTTGCCTTCTTAAATGGGCTGAACATAGGTTGTAAGTTAGAGTTTTATGCGGGTCATATTGTACTCGCCCTAACCCGGAACACCCATTTGAAGTGAACCCAAAACACGACTTGAAACTCTACACGAATCCAACAAAATAATTTTGTCAACCTGAAATACTTAAAACAGAATCAGACCCAAAACCTGAAATGAAAGATAGTTAATGCAACAATCAAATCAAATATGAAAGGAGGCTGAGACCAACAGCAAAACGGGGGAACACCCCCCCCCCCCTCCCCTTCTTCGAACACTAATTTAGTAGTCAGCATTTGCAGTTTAAAGATACTTGTTATGGAAATAAGATTTTACGTATTTGTACGATATATTTTATATTTTATTTGATAGTAAAACATATTTTAGGAATGCTTAAAAAAGCATCTGAATAAAGGCATTGATACACATTTACTCTTTTAACAGAATAAATGAAAATGTTTTTTCAGGACGGACCAAAGCGGCATACAACGAGCAATGCACTCCGGTCTCTCACTTATAAGGGCCCCGAACAAGACTGAAAAATCATTTTTTTTACCTTTTTACGATTTTTTATTGTTTCAAAGTTTTTTGAACGCGAGCTTGAAACATGTAAGGACCCACAATGAGACTAAAAGACTTTCTATGTTATCTTTGAATGTAACTTAGAGTTCCAAAAAATTTCCAGCAGCCATACCCTTAACGTTAGTGGAGTTATTCCCTACTGTTTCCCCTATCAACCGGAGGCTGGTTGAACTTGAAGCCTCCAGTCTTGACGGACGTGCAATGGTTTTCTCCTCTTCCACCTCCCTCATCGAATTCGTTTACTTTTAAAAGGCGATACCCGCGGCTAACATATTTCTAGCCTTCGTCCCTGAAAAATAAATTCTCTTATTTTCTACTAATTCTCTTATTTTCCATCAACTTTTGACAGATTATTTTTCTTTTAGTTAGGATGAAGAGAAATATTTTAATTCAGTTTTTGTTTGTTTTAAATCAGTCCGCAAAGGAGCCATGCCTCCTCTGATGTGACACATTTGGCATTCTGACCTTTCTTTTGGAAAACTGACTATACCTCAACCAGACACCCCCCCCCCACCCCCAAGAGTCAAAACACAGCCTGTAACCAACCCAAACTCGAAGCAATCAGAGTAAACCGGATTCGAATCTGATACGTAATAAAAAGCCAGAGTCAATCCGACCCGCAGGGAAAAAAATAGAATATACGCGTGAGTCGGTCGGGTTCAGGTAAAATCAGGTTACCTGACCCGATGTAGACCTGACTCTACTCTAGATCTCGAAAATAAAATGTAGCGGCTAACTTCAATTTTAATTTTTCTTACTATAGATGTGGTCTAAAATTTTAGGCTTTTGCAGACTTCTTAAACATTCGTTTAGCTAAAGGAATAAGTATATAGAAATATATGCTTCGTTTTTCGCAATTCGCTATTGTTTTGCATGTGAGATAATACTGAAAGAGAGATAAGAACGATATTTTCTCAATGTTGTCAATATCTGGACCGTTAAACTAATCGCAGCGATCACAATAAATTTGTTTGAAAAAAAAAAAAAACCTAACTTTGAGATAAAAGGTCTATCGGTTACTTCTGTTATCTCTCCAGCCCTTGCGCCACATGATTGAGCACTTGAGCATTTATGTTTTCATACTGTTACTCGTATTTTGTTCTGACATCTCAGAATCTTGTATGGAACTATTATAATTAAAGGTATAGTGTTTTTAATTTTAATGCTATTATATAATTATATATTTAATTTAAATTACTTTAATTAATAGTATTTATTATGATTAAAATTATTTATTTATTAATATTTACTTTATAATCAGGTTTGTCAGTGACAGTTTGAGAAATTGCGAGATCTCAATTACCGTTTATACAAATCAATAATTTTGGTTAGTTTTTCTGTATCTTTTTTTTTCTTTTCTTTTTCTTTTTATTTTCTTTGTGAAAATTGTAGCATATGAGTTTACATCCTTACGAAATTTTTGCAGTTCAGATAAATATTGTGTAGTAAATGAAAGAGAAAAAAATCACTCTCTTAAAATGAATCTGCAACTTAGTGCGAATTACTTGTACTTTAATGGTAATTTTATTCATTTTATCTTGATCCTTTCAGTGGCAAAGTAATTCTGTTGCTAAAATATTGAAATGGTTGAATGTCACCAGTATTTATGAACAAATTCATTTAAAAATATATGAATACTTTTCTACACGTAGAGGAGATTAGGGAGGGATGAAGACACTGGGAAGGATGGGACATCAGCAGTAATGCTTAAAATATGCTTTATTTTTAATTTATGACTCGTTCACCAGATGGAGTAATCATTGCATCTTTCTTGTTGCTGAAAATCTTTTTGGTTGCAAGCACCTATGAGTTTGTGAATTAAAAATACTATTTTACCATACCAAAAGTAACTAACTACTCAGATTTTTAATGTAAATTTTCAGTCTCATTCTTTGTTGCTAACTTAATTGTTTTTAATGTTTTGTAAACTCAACAATATGCATTTTATGAATGAACAGTTAACTTAAGACTAAAAGCAACATGCTTTTTGTAAAAGTATATATATTTTTAATGTTGCTCTAAGGGAGGGATGGGACACTATGACTCAGGGAGGAATGGGACTTGTTTGTAGGCGGAACAAGCTAGCATTTTTTTTTTTTTTTTTTGCTGTAATAGTTGGTCGTATAAATAAAAGCTTGTCAATATAAAAGTTGTAGATAGTATTAAGACGATTTATAATAAATTTAAGCGGATTTGATATCTTGTGAATTGACGAAGTTATGAATTGTTTTCTTCTTAAACCCCTATCCCCCCACCTTGAGACCATTTTTAATTATATAAAAAATATGTCATACATAAATTTTCGTCCCTTTTCCTAGAAGTAATAATAACTTTAAACGGATTCGATATGTATCAAGAAGTTATGTTTTTTTTTTACTGTTCCCCACCCCCCCCCCATTTCCCACCCTTTCGGCCCGATTTTGCCCATTTACGAACTTGACCAAGATTTTATGCCCCTTGATTTTATGTATAAGTTTGGTAGAGATTTGTGAGAAATTATGGACGTTATCGTGTCCTTAAAAGAGTGATATAGATAGATAGATACATAAAGTTTTGAACTGGGGGTGATTTTGGGTTCTAGGAGTCAGGATGGGCGTAGATCTGCAAAAATTTTCAGAAATTCCCACATAGGGGAGAATGTAATTGGTAGTATTTCTTAAGAAATTTACCTAAAAAAATATGTAAAAGTACATTATGACTGTTCCATCATTGATGAACAACACATAATTGCAAAGCTACATCCACCAAAAATAATTGGTGGCACTAGTCGGACACAAGCATATTTTCCATTTGATTTGGATTTTACAAAGCATAATATAAGATAAAATAAATGTTGTGAATTACAATAAACCTTAGAAATGCAAATGCCACACTGTTTTTGTCATTTTTGCGCCACATTTTTGAAAATTAAATATGAATTTTCATTTTAAAAACATGTCGCATCCCTCCCTCATATGAGGGAGGGATGGGACAGTTTTTGTTAATTTAATTGATTTATTAACCTAAAATTTTAATTATTATCATCAAATTTGTATTATTTAAATATGTTAAAATGTTTCAAGATACTATTCTGAAAATTTCGATTTTGTACTAGCGAAACATACTTTGTAAATAACATTTTTCTTAAAATTGTCCCATCCCTTCCTAATCTCCCCTACATTATAAAAGGAAAATTTTATTCAAAGATTCTGGTACAAATTTGGCTCTTACAATTAAAATAAAGTGGTATAAATAACATAACACCACCCTTCAAAGGATAAATTTATTTTTAATTTTGTCTATGGAGTTTATATAGTCTAAGTTTATAGTAAATTTTCATCAATTAATTATTAACTTCCCTAGAATTCAACTTTGAACATTTCGATTCATAGCTTAAACGGAAGGATTCCTTAAATTATGTTAAAATTATACAAGAACTTGCGTTGATTGTAATTTTAAAATATAAGTTGTATTCGCAAGAAGTAGTTAAAGTTTTTAAAAATATATAACATCTCTTTTTTATGCATCTAGTTTTGAGTTATCAAAATATATTTAACACTATTTATACTGGTGTCAAATGATACCTTTTAACCTTCAGTTAATCGCGCATCTCACTTAACAAATCCAGTTGCGCCACATCTACGAAATTCACTTTCTTTAGATTTTACTTACCCATCATACGTAGTAATCGTTAATAGGGTAAGTCTTGTAATCGTTTTGCAAATAGAAAAGAAATTTTTGACGGATTAACACGTTTCAGACACTGGAGATTCCGAAAGACAAATTTTTAGAAAAAAAACTTTGCCTTCCGTCTGTCTGTGCGTCTGTAAGCGCTCTATCTCCCAAACAAATTGAGATAGAGACTTTGAATTTGGTATGTACTTAGTATGTAATAATGGGAAGAAGCTTATTAAATTTCAGTACCCTCGATTATCCGGACCTATTTTTTTCGGACTATCGAAATATTCGTTCTGATTAAAGCTATATAAAATTTTTCGAAATTGTTTATTTTAAGGAGTGAATATAAAAGACAATAGAAAAACATAAATTTTTCATAAAGAATGAAGTCGATCGGGTAATGCGTTGCCGAGATATTTGTAATCATATTTTCCACACTGTTCGATTTTTCATGACCCTGTATTTCATTCAAATTTCAATTCAAAGATATATTTTAATTGGAAATGAGACGCTTAATCCGACGCAGTAGACTCTTAGTTAATATGATTAATATTTTTGGAGTTATAAGGATGTTTCTTTTACGAATTCAGTTATACAGCATTTAAAGTTTATGACGTCATTAAAGCCAGGATTTTATTCGAATTGCAGTGCATTTTATAAACTAGTCATTGGGGTCCACCGTAATACTTACCCATCATGGATATGCATAATATAAAATATGAAAATAAAACATGTGTAAACTATTTATAAAATGCAATACAATTCGAATAAAATCCTGGCTTGATGACGTCATAAACTTTAAATGCTCTGTTACTGAATTGTGTAAGAGAAACATCCTTATAACTCTAAAAATTATAATCCTATTAACTAACAGTTTACTGCATCGGATTAAGCGTATCTTTAATAATTAAAATATATCTTTGAATTGAAATTTTAATGAAATACAGGGTCATGAAAAATCGAAGAGTGTGGAAAATGTGATTACAAATATCGCGGCAACTCATTATCTGATCGACTTCATTCTTAATGCAAAATTTATGTATTTTTATTGTCTTTTATATACACTCCTTAAAATAAACAAATTTTAAAATTTTTATGTACCTTTTATCAGAACGAATATTTCAAGAGTCCGAAAAAATAGTTCCGGATAATCGAGGTTACTGAAATTCAATAAGCTTCTTTCCATTATTACATACTAGGAACATACCAAATTTCAAGTCTCTATCTCAATTTGTTCGGGAGATAGAGCGTTTACAGACACACACACAGACACATACACGGACACACAGACAGATAGACGGCAAAGTTTTTTTTCTAAAAATATGTTTTTCGGAATCTCCAGTGTCTGAAACGTGTAAACTCGTCAAAAAAAATTTTTTTTTCGATTTTCAAAACGATTACAAGACTTACCCTATACTAAGTATGATGGGCAATTAATAGTTTACACATGTTTTATTTTCATATTTTATATTATGCATATTCATGATGGGTAAGTATTACTGTGGCCCCCAACGACTTGTTTCTTTAGGATTCAAAAAAATATTTGTTTTAACTTATTTAGGTGGATTACATTGAACTGTACAATGTGTCCCGGAACCCCACCTAAAACTTGTACAGAAGATAGAGCACACAAAAATAAACAAATTTTGTATGGGAAACAAGTGCCGCAATCCATTTATTGAGTCAAAACTACAGGTCATAACATATTTTTACTATAAAATATTCTTATGAAGCTCCTCTGACGAATTCATAAGACATTCGTAGTTTTTCATATTTGCATTTTCATTGTATTGCGTTTAATTTTTGTAATATATTTTCCTTTAATTTTTGTGCTATTTATTCCTTTGATTTTCACACATGTGATTTCATTTTAACTATATATATAAGAGAGAGAGAGAGAGAGAGAGAGATTTCAGTTAATATATATATATGTGTGTGTGTGTGTGTGTAAAGAAGCTGATATGTAATTTATATGATTTTATTTAAACCTTTAAATATATTTTCACTTTATCTAACCTTCAATTTAAGACTGAATTTTCTCCTTTTTTATGCACTGATAAAAATACCACAAAATAAAATAATTATAAAAACTGTTTCAATATTTTAACGGCTCATTCTTTTTTAACATCATAGCCTATTTTTATTTTTATTTTCATCTTTACTTCAATTAATGTTACAGATAACTTACAACATAAAACTTATAAAGTGTTTGGTATAGTTACCATGAAATCAAAATCTAGCAGTAAAAATATTAGAAAGAAAAACAATAATCCTTGTAAAATTTATATATATTGTTTTATATTAAAATTATTTGCCATTGATTAATCCTTTGAAGGGCAGAGGTATTTATACCACTTATTTTTAAAACCCAAATGCTAAAATTGCACCAGAATTTTTTAATAATTCTTTTATAATGTACGTGAATAAACTCATTTATTTATTTTCAAATCAATTTGTTCGTAAATTCTTGTGGCAGTCAATTATTTCAACATTTTAACAAGAGAATTACTCCCCCCCCCCCCTGAAAGGGTTAAATGATTATAGTAAAAATGAAAGTAACAAACAAAACTTCTAAGAATTTAAAAATATATACAGTGCGATTTTTGTTACTTATTTTAAAAAGGTGTAATTTAATATATTTAAAACAAACTAAGATACGATCATTATCAAATTTTTCCTTCATTTCTAAAAATGTGTAGGGTAGACTGGGGGCTATTTTATTTTTCTAAAAAATGTTTTCAATTTATGCCGATAATTTTTACGAAGGATATAAAACTACTTAACAATTTCTTTTCATTTAGGCAATCATGTCTCGTATAACTTTTGTGTTGATCATATCTATTTTACCGGTAATATATGCTTTGGATAATGGAGTGGCTCTGACTCCACCAATGGGATGGCTGTCATGGGCGCGATTCACATGCAACATTGACTGCGCAGAAGATCCTGATAATTGCATCAGGTATGTATCCGTATATCTAAAATTTTTAATATAATGCATAATTTATGTAATTATATTACGTCCATTCATGCAATTATGTAATGCACATTTTGTAACTTGTTGCCGAAATTATATCAACATATCTATACTTACTATTTATAAACAAAAATAACATATTAAATTATGTTCAAATTTTGTATTTCGAACAATCAAACGTCAATAAAAAATATGGCATCACTAATGTGGGTTAAAGAGTACTTCGATAGTAGACAATGTCACCTGTCTAGCAATAGCAGATGATATAGTAATATATGACCCGTATCCAAGAAACCCGTATCCAATGTGATAATTCTCTACTGGAGCTGGAACTGTCTTTTACTAATGAAATTTTTGAAGAACGCAGATGACTGTGAAATTAGGGTCTACAAAATTTCCAATAAATACAAATTTTATTTAACACAGTTCGCACTTGTCTGAAACTTTGAGAATCGCTGCTGGGACATCTGGCTTAGAAAACCGTGGTTTTACCTCATCGTTCATACTTCCTCACTTTTAATTTTGCTTCTTTCCTTAACATTTCACGAGTTTCCATGTCGTTTATTGATTTCCATAGAGGTATTTTTCTGAGTCAATACGGTCGAATAAGAAATTTTAACTTCAAAAATTTAAAAATAAATAAAAATAAGATTTTTGTAATTAAGTTATCAAGCACGAATTCACGTGCTCTTTCAATAAGATTGCCCACATATGCAGGTCATTCTACGGATAGCGTTCCTTTTTGAGCTTAAAAATTTCGATAAATAAATCTAACCCAAAACAATTTATAATAATATCCATAGTTCATCTTTCACCTCTTTTAAGATTTATGTAGGTGGTCGTATAGCATTTTCATTATTTGAATGTTATTTTATAAGGATTTAGGGATAATTTTCTTAACAATATTTCAACGGGGGATACAACTACGGAGGATACAAATGCACAATGTTTTGCTTCAGAATGCCAGGCTTATTTATAGGATATAAAACTTGAGGTATATATCTCGAAAAATGCTTTACATATATGAATTTAAAAACTTATTTCTACTAAATCAATTATACTTTACTTTTAATTCAAGAACAAGGGATACATAAACTTACGACTGTTTCTAGTTCAGTGAGAATACGTCACAATGAATGACAGACGGCAAAGTGCATATCCTCGGCTAACAATGGAAATTAAAAAGGGATGCTTTACTTATGAATACCATGTTATATTATACTGTCTTTGGATTTTTTTATTAGGTGATAAATGCAACTATATTTTGGAAATTATGAGACATACCTTTATTGTATCTGAGGATACACGAAAGGCTTGTAACACCAATTCAAACATAATTTTGGTAAAAAATACAATTTCTTTTCAAAATAAAATTTAACTTACGTATAATGGAATTTTCAGAGAAAACAATTACAATATTAACCCCTTGAGGGGCACCGGTATATAATATATACCACTTTTTAATATATAACTTTGCCACCAGTATTATTAAATCAAAATATTTAGTATTATTGTTTGCAGATTGAAAAATTTAAAAATTCATTATTAAAATTTACTGGTGTCAAAACATCGCAAAATTTAGCATTTTTAGACCACGTGCTTGCCCTCCAAGGGGTTAAATGAATCATATGTTTAAATACATAAACATACACAAAACAAATGAAGATGTTAATAGAGAAATTAGTAATGGAGGTAGTGGAACAATTTTTTATGTAATAGAGTCCGTTCATTTTTAAAACAAAATCGCAAATCATAAGTTTTCATTAAATATTTCATCATATAGTGACAAATTCGGGGGAGAAATCCCATTGGAATATAAGGGATTTCCTTCCCAGTTTGTCACTTAGCTCACTGTATTGCTGGTATCTTTCTGAGTTTTCACGATATTTGACTGGTCTTTTTATATGAGTTACTCTATAGAATTGATTATCAAATCATGAAAAAAATCTTTGATATAGTTCGCGTATGCGCTGTTATAAATTATTTCATACAAATGCTCATGTCTCAACAAATATTCAATATATTATTTTTTTAATTGCAATATACTGTTTTTACTGTTCTTGAAGTCAAACATGTGCTTTACATCCTCGAATTTCAAGGACAATTTGTCAAGAATTTCAGTAGATATTCGACAAACCGTGTAAAAAGCGAAAGCGTCCGGTCACTGCCCTTTAATTTTTGGACAGCAGTGTAAAATGTCTGACAGCCTTGAAATGGAGTATGATTTTTATCAGCTCTCCTCTTAGAATCACTCCTATGGGTGCCCATGACTGTAGGTATAATATTTACCAGAAAGAGGCAGCAAAGTAATCTATATATATTTTTTTTCTTTTCAATTTCCAGTGAAAAGTTGTACAAAGACATGGCTGATCGTTTAGTAGCTCTTGGACTAAAGGATGTGGGATATGAATACGTGAATATAGATGATTGCTGGATGGAAAAAACACGAAACAAGGACACTAATAGATTAGTTCCAGATCATGTAAGATTTCCGAATGGGATTAAAGCAATTGCGGACTACGTAAGTAATCATAATGAAATATTAGATTATTGATTTTGCACTTGAATTGATTACATCTTTATTTATAAAATCTGAAGGAAATATACATGATGATTCATTAAGTCCAAGTAGCTTCAAACAACTGGTGAACCGAATTAGCTACAGGCAGGATTGAGGGTGTCTAGGTATGATAAAACGGGTATGCGCTTCAGAATAAGGTACCTAGAAACGCACCCTAGCGGTAAATTCTGGAGTTAGAGGCCGTATCTCGAAAATTATAGGCAATACGACTAAAAGTTGAAGCATCGATTGAGTAAAAAAAAGACATATTGTGCGCATAAATACGATAAATAGTTGCCTCTACAGACAAAAATATTTGACACTGATGCGAGAGGTTAAAAAAATCTCTGTTTTTTGAAAAAGCGAAATGGTATTTTTTTAAATATGCAAATATAAAATCAAAATGCTACCGTATGCAAATACACTCATCAAAAGTAATATTGCAACCTCTTGAAGAAATGCGCATAGCCATGCGAAAATCACTGGACTAATAGAGGTGAGAGACATATACAAATGACAATCTACAATAATAAAAGAAAAGAGTTTTCTGTGTGTTCGTGTGTTTCTCCGATGGCTATCGGTCTAAACGCACGTAGAGGTCTGAAACTTTGGATGAGGATAGACCAAGTCAAGTCCTGATACACACGAGGCTGAGATTTTTCATTTTTTGTTAATTATCTGAGATATTAATTAAAAACCACAACAAACACTCGTCCGAAATACGGTTTTTTTTTCAAAACGGCACTCAACGGCAGTTTCGAAGCTGACTAGCAGTAAAGTTCCGAAAAGTCGGAAATTGCTCTTTTTTTAGCGCTTTTCGAAGCTCCCGTCGACTAAACCTTTTGCAATACGAAAAATTAAAAAATACAGGCCGTTTCAATACGCTTTTAACTGTCTAACGGTGCAGTCCGTTTAAAAATATATGAATATTAGCTCTTCAGAAAAAGTTATGTTTGAGACGTCGTTTTTCTCTTTTTTCCCCCATCTTTCTCATCCCCCATCCGCTCGACCGTTCGAAATGCGCTAAAACTAAACATACCAGGACTTAGCTACGTATTTTCAACATTCCAACGGGGCAATTAGTTTCCAAAAACACGAATATTAACCTTTTCAAATCGATTTTTTCGCGAAATCGTTTCGGTGTTTTGACCTTTTTTTGCACACATTAAAATTTCGCATCGACTTCAGATATAAACATACAAAAACAAAACAAATTACCCATCTGATGCACATTAATTTATCATTCCAACGGTGCAATTTATTTTAAAAAATACAAATATTAACCCTTTGAAAAAAATTATTTTCTGAAACTCTTTTTGCCGATTTTCGCCGTCTTAGTGCGTAGTTCAACATTCTGAATCCGCTTAGGAAATCGAAATACGAAAAAACCAAATAAATCCACTTTATACACTTCCATTTTCCATTCGAACATTGCAATTCGTTAAAAAAGTATTCATATTAACCCTTTGAAAAAAATTCATTTCCGAAACTGCCTCTCACGACTCGCGTTTCTTCTGCATACTTCAAAATTATACATCTGCTCGGGAAATCAAAATACGAAAAAAGAAAACATACCCACTTATAAGACATACATTTATGTTTAAATCGAGGTCTTTGATTTAAAAAGTTATGACTATTAACATTTTAAAAAATCTTCCTTCCCGGAAATGACTTAGGGACATTTTTTTTCGAGCCCCTTTTTCACCGAATATCAGTGCTTTTTACTATTAAATATCCATAATTCAGCACCAAAATTATACACGGGGTTGCAAAATGCTATATTTATCACTCATAAAAATTTTAAAGTACACTGCCGAAGGCAGTGGGACCCTCAACTCTAGGTTCGGTTGGACAGATTTTCGTTCAGCTAGTCGAGTGCAGCGTAACGTACAATCGTGGAGAAATACCATCTCCAACCTCCCCGATTGTCCAAGAAGTTGTGCTGTAACTACCTTTCGTCTCGCGACAAAGCATGATTGTTTATATGCTCATCTTTTCCGTCTCCAGATAGTGGATAGTCCTGCCTGCCCCCTCTGCCGCAGTGATGCGGCGATGACTGCTGACCACCTCTCTGACTGTTCAGCACTCACGAAGAACTGCATTTACTCCCATTACTGGGAGGCCAGAGACTCTACACATTTTGACTTCTTGATTTTATGTGATTCTCATGTTAATTACCCTTTACTTTGTTCCTGTGTTTAGTGTTATCTTTTACTTATATTTCTGTTTTTTTTCATGATCTCTGTACGGCGTAAGGATAATGTCTGTTCGCCTGCTGCATTGGAAAAAAAAAAGATTTTCGTTTAAAAATATAAAATCCATCAAGACTTATATTATGGTATATTTAAACTTATTATCACGGTCCCGGGCAACGCTGAGCTGGTCAGCTAATGAAAAATAAGCAAAAGAAAACTGTTATTCAGCAATTAATGTTGTCCCTACGGGCAACAATACAGGCCGCTAAACGGCGAGGTATACTTTCAATGAGATCGTGTATGGTCACCTGAGCTATTTCTTGCCAAGCAGCGATTTGTGTCTCTCCCTCCAGGATTGCACCTAAACTCAAAGGCTTTCACCGGGTTTCCTGGGGTGGTTGGTCATCTCTGTATGTACTGGTGGTATTTAGGGCATATTGAGTTTCAGCCGTTGGGTAGGTCTCCCCGCCTAGCTAAACCAGTATGTGCTGGTGGTGCTACGTTGGTGTCTTTTGCAACTGACGTCCGTTGAAGTCCCACACGTGTTCCATGGGAGAGATATCGTGCGAGGCTGTTATCCATGGAAGCATGTCGATTCCGTCCACGCTGTTGTGAGTTCGCCGTGTGACGTGTGACCGGGTAGTGTCCTGCGGGAACAACATACTAGGGACAGCCTGCACCAGTGGCCTAACTAAGGCTAAACCAATGGGGATGACGTCCCACTCCGCTGTCAAACCACCGGCAATTTGCACAAGGGCTGTCCGGTGTCCGAATATCATGTCTCTCCAAACCATTATGCTCAGTGTTGGAGCAGTATGACGCTTGTCGATATAGGGTGCCAAGTGGCGTAGCCCTGGAAGCCGTTACATACGTCCACGGTCGTCATTCGTTCATAAATAAAAGCGATATTCGTCTGTGAGTAATACCCAATGTCATTCGTTGGTCTAGTTGCGATAGCGCCGGCACCAAGCCAGGCATACAGCACTATATCCAGTGCTTAACAGAACACCGGCAGCTGATGACCGTGCGCACCATATCTCATGCAACCTGTTGTGGATGGCTTGAGTGGATATAGCTGCACACTTTGATGGTGGCAAGTGATTTTGTATGTCACATGATATGGCCTAAGGCAATCCGTTTACCGATTCTACCACTCAGTGTGCTCTATTGTGTACCTGTGCTATCCATTCCCTTTTAGGCTTGTTTGCAGATGGTCCTGTGCACACATCGCTGGGTGGTATTCACGTTGCGTTCAACACACGTGTCAATTGCGCGTATCGAAATACCAAGGTCGCACATTTCCAATATTCGGTCTCGTTCTCTATCTGTTAACTGCTGATGTTTGGATCTCTGGCGTTACCGGGGTATTTCCTGAGCTTCTTTAATCGTTCCGCTGCTGCCAATCGGTCGCTGATAGCATATACAGAGGACAAGTTATCTGCTGGCTTTTCATAGCCATAACTGGGTACCATATGACCTAAAGCGTGCGCAAACTTAATCATATGCAAATTTCTCAAACCACTACCAGTACTGGTTATTTACAAATGGCTACGGGCGTTCCTTTACGGCGCGGTGCGGCGTTTCAATTTAAATTTTGATGAGCGTATGAAGCAAAAACTGTGAAGCAGTATACACAAGAATAAAACTGAACCCTCTGTTCTGTTTTTAAAATAATTTTATTTTTTTGCTCAAGCGTTTTTATCTCAAGCGCAAGTCTGTAAAATTGCTACACGAATTTATCATCTGGAATTATTTATTTTTCTGAAACAAAATATATTGCACTGGTTTTAAATATTTTCGTCTGTACAAGCGAAATTTATCGTATTCGCGTGCACAATGTATCATTGGTTACTAAATCAATGATCTACAACTTTTTTCATTGATCGTATATCCTACAGTTTTCGAAATACCATCTCTAATTCAGAAATTTGTCGCTAGGGAGGGCTTACGAGTACATCATCGATTAGCTCATGGCCATTTTACTGTAACTCTAGACACCACATTTATTGCTGTAGCTAACTCGTTTAACCAGTTATTTGAGGTGAGACGGATTTAAGAAATCTCTCTCTCTCTCTCTCTCTATATATATATATATATATATATATAGGTTGATTTGGAACTCCTGGGCAAAACTTTAACCTTAAGGGGTGATAGAAAACGCCTAGACAAACTCTAAAAACCATACAATGCATGGTCATAACTCAACTTTGTATTTTTTATTGATTTCTTTACAAATTGCATACAATAAAGTCAGCGAACAGATAATCAATGGTAACTTTTGAAATGCTTTTTATATTGTATTAATCTTACCTTTGCCTAGAACACACAAAAAAATATTTAAACCTAATTTTTCATTGTCTAAGAATTACCCCAGGGTATCTAAATATTCCTCCAAGGATTGCCTAAGAACTACCCCATGGAAGGCTTGACAAATGCGGTCGCCAGGTTGCCTCTGGCGACCATGCTTTCTTATCTGGCGACCAAGTTATTTAATCTTCAAATTTTAAAATAATAAAATCAGAATTATTTGACTGACTTCAACAGGAAAATAGACAAAAACTTGTTTTCCTGCTTCACTGTTTCATCGATGCCCTACCTGGACATTTGACTCATTCTCCAATCGGCATTCCTCGAGCATGCCGGTTAGTTAAGCCTTTAAAGTATTTTTTTAGAAACATATAATTTTGAAATTTTAATTAGAAAACTTAGTTTAAATAATAATTCTAAATTATGCACTATTCTAAATTATGTAACTAATAATTCTAAACTATACTTGTTATTATTTTTTCGCAATCAATACTTAATATTATAAAGGAGTAAAGATTGTTTGTTTGTTTGTTTGTAGGGGGTAATCTCTGGAACTACCGAACCGATTTCAAAAGTGATGGTGGCAAATTGATGGTGACAACCCCTGCTCCAACATAGGCTATATTTTATGTCGGTGCCACTAACCCCAGGGGGTGCAGGAGCATAAAACGTTCTAAAATTGCGATTTTTTAGCTATTAAACTGGCTATCAAGCCCTGAGAGCTTGCCAGCCGGTTCTGTATGTATGTATGTACGTACGTAATGCGATAACTCTTCATAGAAATATCCGTTTTCCTTCAAATTTTGTTTATAGGTTCACTGTGTTAAGGCGCTTCCCTGATTAGTTTTCGGGATTGATTGGTTAAGTATAAAGGGGGGGAACAAGGGGCTAATTCCTCCCCTTAATTTATATAAATGGGTTTTTCATGCAGAATTATTCCGTTTTCCTTCAAATTTTGTTTATAGGGGTTCACAGAGTTAAGGCGCTTCCCTGATTAGTTTTCGGGATTGATTAGTTAAGTATAAAGGGGGGGGGATCGGGGGGCTAATCCCCCCCCTTAATTTATATAAATGGGTTTTTCATGCAGAATTATTCCGTTTTCCTTCAAATTTTGTTTATAGGTTCATTGGGTTAAGACGCTTCCCTGATTACTTTTCGGGATTGATTGGTTAAGTAAAAGGGGGGAACGAGGGCTAATCCCCCCTTATTTTATATAAATGGGTTTTACAAGCAGAATTATTCCGTTTTCCTTCAAATTTTGTTTTCTAGGTTCACTGTGTTAAGGCGCTTCCCTGATAATTTTCGGAATTGATTGGCTGAGTATAAAGGGGGAAACGGGGGGGGCTAATCCCCCCCCCCTTAATTTATATAAATGGGTTTTTCATGCAGAATTATCCCATTTCCTTCAAATTTTGGTTAAAGGTTCACTGTGTTAAGACGCTTCCCTGATTAGTTTTCGGGATTGATTGGTTAAGTATAAAGGGGGGGGAACAAGGGGCTACTTCCCCCCCCCTTTAATTTATATAAATGGGTTTTTCACGCAGAATTATTCCGTTTTCCTTCAAATTTTGTTTATAGGTGCATTGGGTTAAGACGCTTCCCTGATTACTTTTCGGGATTGATTGGTTAAGTACAAAGGAGGGAACGGGGGGCATATCCCCCCTTATTTTATATAAATGGGTTTTTCATGCAGAATTATTCCGTTTTCCTTCAAATTTTGTTTATAGGTTCACTGTGTTCAGGTGCTTCCCTGATTAGTTTTCGGGATTGATTGGTTAAGTATAAAGGGGGGGAACGGGGGGTAATGCCCCTTAATTTATATAAATGGGTTTTTTGCAGAATTATCCCATTTCCTTCAAATTTTGTTTATAGGTTCACTGTGTTAAGACGCTTCCCTGATTAGTTTTCGGGATTGATTGGTAAAGTATAAAGGGGGGGGGGAACAAGGGGCTAATTCCCGCCCTTTAATTTATATAAATGGGTTTTTCATGCAGAATTATTCCGTTTTCCTTCAAATTTTGTTTATAGGTTCACTGAGTTAAGGCGCTTCCCTGATTAGTTTTCGGGATTGATTAGTTAAGTATAAAGGGGGGGGATCGGGTGGCTGATCCCCCCTTAATTTATATAAACGGGTTTTTCATGCAGAATTATCCCATTTCCTTCAAATTTTGGTTAAAGGTTCACTGTGTTAAGACGCTTCCCTAATTAGTTTTCGGGATTGATTGGTTAAGTATAAAGGGGGGAACGGGGGCTAATCTCCCCCCCTTATTTTATATAAATGGGTTTTTCATGCAGAATAACCCATTTCCTTCAAATTTTGTTTATAGGTTCACTGAGTTAAGGCGCTTCCCTGATTAGTTTTCGGGATTGATAGGTTAAGTATAAAGGGGGGGAAGGGGGGCTAATCTCCCCCCCTTATTTTATATAAATGGGTTTTTCATGCAGAATTATCCCATTTCCTTCAAATTTTGTTTATAGGTTCACTGAGTTAAGGCGCTTCCCTGATTAGTTTTCGGGATTGATTGGTTAAGTATAAAGGAGGGAACGGGGGGCATATCCCCCCTTATTTTATATAAATGGGTTTTTCATGCAGAATTATTCCATTTTCCTTCAAATTTTGTTTATAGGTTCACTGTGTTCAGGCGCTTCCCTGATTAGTTTTCGGGATTGATTGGTAAAGTATAAAGGGGGGGAACGGGGGGATAATCCCCCCTTAATTTATATAAATGGGTTTTTCATGCAGAATTATTCTATTTGCTTCAAAATTTGTATATAGGTTCATTGGGTTAAGACGCTTCCCTGATTAGTTTTCGGGATTGATTGATTCAGTATAAAGGGGGGGAACGGGGGGCTAATACCCCCCTTAATTTATATAAATGGGTTTTTCATGCAGAATTATCCCATTTCCTTCAAATTTTATTTATAGGTTCACTGTGTTAAGGCGCATCCCTGATTAGCTTTCGGGATTGATTGGTTAAGTATAAAGGGGGGGGGGACGGGGGGGGCTAATACCCCCTTAATTTATATAAATGAGTTTTTCATGCAGAATTATCCCATTTGCTTCAAAATTTGTTTATAGGTTCATTGGGTTAAGACGCTTCCCTGATTAGTTTTCGGGATTGATTGGTTAAGTATAAAGGGGGGGGGGAACGGAGGGGGCTAATCCCGCCTTAATTTATATAAATGGGTTTTTCATGCAGAATTATCCGATTTTCTTCAAATTTTGTATATATATTCATTGTAATTAGAGATTTACCTGATTAGTTTGAGCGGGGTAACGGAGGGATGACCCCCCCCCCTTAATATATTGTTTATTTCTTTATTTTTCGATGGGCTTATTTCAAATTCTTTGAAATAAGAGTATAATATACATTTAGTGTGAATAGCCTGTTAACTCAATGCCCTCAGTTTAACTGGGCAGTTTTATCTTTATTTTTTATACTGAAGGAGCTAGAAATTTAAAATTTGTCATTGTATTTACTTTTAAGGTGTAAAGGCTCTCTAAGAACAAAATAAAAAGAAATTGAAATTTAAAAGAGTGAAATGAGCGAAAAGCGTTCTAAAAACAGTCTAAATTACAATTTCTATGAAATCTCTGGAACTACAGAACCGATTTCAAAAGTAACGGTGGCAAATTGATGGGGACAATCCCTACTCCAACATAGGCTATATTTTATGTCGGTGCCATTAACATCAATGGGGTGCAGGATCGAAAAATGTTCGAAAATTGCGACTTTTTTATACTGAAGGGGCAAGAAATTTGAAATTTAGCATTGTAGTTACTTATAAGATGTAAATGCTCTCTAAGAATAAATTAAAAAAAAATCGAAATTTAAATGGGTGAAATGAGCAAAAAGCGTTCTGAAGTCATTCTAAATTACAATTTCTATGGAATCTCTGGAACCATGGAACCGATTTCAAAAGTGATGGTGGCAAATTGGTGGTGACAATCCCTGCTCCAACAGCCTCTTTAATAAAAAACTATGCATTGCTGACGACTGGGTTTTTTGCTAATTGTTGCAACAGATTAATCTCGGAAAATGAAACATTTGAAGTTACTGAAAAAAAATGATAGCTCAAAAAGTATTTGTCAGAAAATTGTTAGACAAACTGCGTTTGAAAGGTAAAAAATTGTATTTTTCTTGATATAAATTTGAAATCTAATGATTATGCCGTTTTTCAAATATTGAATTTCAAAAATTACCAAATTTTCCAATGGAGTACCATAGCGAAACCTTCATGCGTAAAAAGATAATGATAAGGGCGACGTGTCCTGACGTGTATATTGGCTATAGCACGAGTCACAAATTATAGTAGCCTTATTATTCTGTTAAAATATAAAAGTTATTTATGAAATGTCAATATTTTGTTGGATTAAAGGTTCGTTAAAAGAAATTGACCAGCGTAACGGGCGTAGCTTGCTAGTTAATTCATAAACTTTTGTGCTTTAGAAAAGCAATGACAGTGAAAGGGAGAGGTGGAATATATTTTTTAGTTTCGACTAGAATTTTTTGCTGCCTACCAGCTTTCATCAAATTTGTAAAGTACTGCCCCAGGGTATCTAAATATTCCTCCAAGGATTGTCTAACAAGGAGAGAGTCAAGCTTGGTGATTACAGATTTTGATTATTTTTATATATATTGTAGGGTAGAATCCTCTTAGTCTTAGGTTCAACGGATTTTATACAACGCTCCTTAGTTCTCGAGAAATAGGGGGTCTAATTTTATAACACAACTTAAATACTTACTTTGTAACGAAATTACTACGTTGGTAGTAGCTCAGCTGTTATGGCGTCTGCTCCTTGATCAGCGGGCCCGGGTTCGTGACCGGAACGTGCTGCTTTTGTTTTTCTCATTTTTTGTTCTATAAATATACTTGTAATTATTATTTAATAATCCTAACTAAAAATTATAATATTGTACATTAATAATTATGTTAACCAATTTCTTTTTTTTTATATTTGTAACTAAATCAATGTATAAAACATCATGAAACAATTAATTTTTTTAATCATTTTTAAATGTATTTCATATATGCTTTATCGATGCAATAATATTGAACAATTGTATGAATTCGTGATTTTAAAGAAACATCATTTATATATTGCCTTAACAAGGGAAGTCAATGCTATGATAATACTACTCTATTTTTAAAATAAGAAGCATAATTATATTAAAAACTATCCGGTCTTCGCCCGTCAAGCCGGTCGTTTCCGAATGGGGCCCAGATACATAGTGCAGCGTACCGCCCTAACTTCGCTTGGGGCCCAGAAAGTGCATTTTATATGCAACCAGAAAAATATAAATAAAATACTTTAAATTAAAAGTATACGAAAATAACTACTAAGAATATAAAAAAAGTTAAACTTAAATAAACATTTCGCGACATAAATATTTTTTTTCATGAGCCCCTTGATAAAATACTGCTGGGCCCTACCCGTGATTATCTAGGGTTGGGCCCAAGTAGTACTTTGTATCTGGGCCCCACTCGGAAGCGACCGGCTAGTATATAATAAAAATTCAGCAATAGTTCTGTTTAGACTAATCTTCTGCAATCGGGTTCATAGCTGATGTTGCCCACAAACTCGCTAGCTCTACATGATTAACTACTTTTTTTTGTAGATTTGTAAAGCGGAGTTTCACATTCTTACTTAAAACTGCTGCTGAGGTATGGCACAATTACCTAAAATTTTCGACACACAGTGTGACCCCCTTGATGTATTATTATCTAAAATTGCTGAAATACATAGTTACCTATTTTCTAGTACATTTCTTATCCTAAATTTCACGCACCTACCTATTACTGAGATATCGCAAAATAACATAAGAAATCCGACCCCCATTTAACCCTCTTTAGCTGCTGAATTTCTAAAATCACGGAAATACATGTTTAACTACTTTTTAGTAGATTTGTTATCTTGAATCTGTGATTTAAAGCTCATAACTAAAAATGCTGCTGATATATGGCGAACATTCGAAATGACCTAAAATTTTCGACCCCCATTTAGCCCCCTTTAATGGATGAATTTCTAAAACCACTGAAATACTTGTTTAGCTATTTTTTTTAAGGAGATTTGTTATCCTGAAACTTTCCCGATATTTTTTTTAACTGCTGATAAAATATGGTGAAAAGGTGAAATTGCCGAAAATTTTCGACCCTTCATTTAACCCCCTTTCTAGTTGAATTTCTAAAATCGCCTGAAATGCATGTTTAAATATTCTTTAGTAGATTTGTTATCCCGAAATTCACGCTCCTAACTATAACTTCTGCTGAGATATGAAAAAATGGCGTAAAACATTCGACCCCCATTTAACCTCCCTTAGTGTCTGAATTTCTAAAATCGCTGAAATACGTGTTTAACTATTTTTTTTAGTAGATTTGTTATCCTGAGTTTCATAATTTTACCTATCATTTCTACTGAGAAATGGCAAAATGACTTAAAATATTTGACCTCCTATTTAACCCCCCTTAGTTGCTGAATTTCTAAAATTGCTGAAATATATGTTTATCTATATTTTTTGTAGATTTGTTATCCCGAATTCCGAGCTCCTAACTACAAATGCTGCTGAGATATAGCGAACGAGCAAAATGACCTAAAACGTTCCATCCCCAATTAACCCCCTTAATTGATGAATTTCTAAAATCGCTGAAATATGTGTTTAATTATTTTTTTAGTAGATTTGTTATCCTGAATTTCATGTTCCTATCTAAAACTGCTGCTGAGATATGGCGAAAACGCGAAATGACTAAAAACTTTCGACCCCCATTTAACCCCCTTAGTGCGTGAATTTATAAAATCGCTGAAACGGGTGTTTGACTAACTTTTAGTACATTTGTTATCTTGAATTTCGTGCTTTTAACTAAAACTGTTGTTGAGATATGGTGAAAAGGCAAAATGACCCAACACTTTAGACCCCCCATTTAACCCCCTTAGTGGATGAATTTCTAAAATCGCTGAAATACGTGTTTAATTATTTTTTTAGTACATTTGTTATCTTGAAGCTCACGCTCTTACTTAAAACTGCTGATGAGATACGGTGAAAATGTGAAATCACCGAAAATTTTCGACCCCTATTTAACCCACTTAGTGGTTGAATTTCTAAAATTGCCTGAAATACATGTTTAAATATTCTTTAGTTGAATTGTTATCCCGAATTTCACGCTCCTACTTAAAATTCCTGCTGAGATATGCCAAAAAGACGAAATTATCTAAAACTTTCGACCCCCCCCCTTTAACCCCCTTAGGTTGTGAATTTTCAAAAATCCTTTCTTAGTGGGTGCTTACATTGTGTAAAGAATATGTCTTCCAAATTTCATTGTTATAGGACAAACGGTTGAGGCTCGGCGTTGATTATGAGAAAATCAAGCTACTCTTTTATAAGTATAGATTAGCATAAAAATTAAATTATTTGACCGGAAAATTTGTTTGCATATTAAAGATTTTTAAATTTGTAATGCATATGCTTGCGCTTTGGATTAATTTATAATTAATAAAATCAGGTATGATTTTGTAACGATTTTGGAATTTTTACAAGTCAATAATAGATCTATTTAAAAGAAAATCTCTTTAAATGATGAGAAATATTTAATAATGGATTAAAAATTTTAAAAAATATATATTTAATTTAAATATGTTAACATTATAATTAATGTACGATATTAAAAATTTTAATTGAGATTATTAAATTTTAATTACAAGTATATTCATAAAACAAAAAAAAGTGAAAAATCATAGGTAGCGAATCCGGGCTTGCGCATCAGCGAGCAGACGTCATAACAACTGAGCTACGACTAACGCAGCAATTTTGTTACAAAGTAAGAAAAGTTCTCGGCCGACAGTGAAAACACAAGATTTTTGACATAATTTGATATTATTTTTCAATGTAGTCCCCTTGCAACTGAATACATTTAAGATACACTTTTGTGTGCGAATTCTTTAATACAGCCCTGTACGAGGGTGGTTCGAAAAGTTCCCGACCTGAAAAAGAAAATACAAGATTTTTGACACTGTTTCATTTTATTTTTCAACTTGCAACACAATACATTTCAGAAGACTCTTGAGAAATGTTCATTCTTTGGCGTTTTTGGTCGACGTTAAACAAGCGCGGCACGCATCGAGAGGAAAGCTTTTTCATACCCCCAAACATCGTGTAAAATGTGGTGGACACGGGCTATCGAGATATTTGCAATGTCAGCAAGTTCGCGTATCTTCAGTCGGTGATCATCAATACGGCATTGTGGATTTTTGAGACGATTTCGTCGGTCGTAGCGGTTTTTGGGCATCCTGAGCGTTCATCATTGTGAATTGATTCCCTACCATGTTTAAATTCAGCAGCCCACTTTTTCATCGTCGAATATGAAGGACAATAATCCTTTCAGATAGATTGTAACTCTTTTTGTATGTTCGTGGGGGTTAAATATTTTTAAACAAAGTATTTTATGACAGCTCAAACTTCAATTTTTTCCATTTTTCGAAAATGTCAAAACTTGTTTACTTTACCTTATCGCCCAGGTCCATTACGAGAGGGAACCGTGGCTACCTTTGTAGGTTTCCACATCCCTCGAGTTATGGTAAAGCAAGTACGGGTCAGAAAAACCCGACTTAAGGCCTAGGGCCTGGCTCCCTTTTGGGTGTCCAGCTCCGAAGCAGTTGGGGGACGCCGGCCCGTCTCCAAGTGTCTCGTGGTGGTTCTCATTAAAAATAGGTTCCACCGCGTATCGCAGCGACCTATGTCGTCGACACATGGGTCCAAGGGTTGGAGGGTCCGCAGGTGGCGGTCCTCCGGCCGGCCAAAGCGCATACGGAGAGACAAATCCGGTCGTGCGCTATAAGTCCCTCAGGACTTGGGTTCGGTGGTCGTAGACGCGCCGGGTGCTCCTCAGGCTCCTGGCGGCGCAGCCTAGTTTTACCTTATCGCCCAGTAATAACCAATAAATTCACGCGTCTGAAACTCGGCAGCATGTCATCTAAAGGATCATACTTTACAAACAACATTGTCATTTGGTCATACTTGTTCCATTTCTGTGTTAAACCGAGAACTTATAAAAATGCCCTCGTATTTAAGATGTGTTTGATACATCCTATTGTGTAGTTCGAATAATGGTGCATAATACAGTCCTATATATAGAACAGCATTTATAATTCACCATACAGAAATGGGAAATAAATAAACATATATATGTGTGTGTAAAACATATATATGTGTGTGTACATATATATGTGTGTTGTTCGAAACATATTTATTTGATTTGGTAAGGAGATAGTCTATGAAGCAGAATATTAGACCCCTATTTCTCGAGAACCAAGGAGCTTTGTATAAAATCCGTTGAACCTGAGACTAAGGGGCTTCTACCCTACAACATATATAAAAATAATCAAAATCTGTGATTACCAAACTTGGCCCTCTCCTTGTAAGAATTACCCCTGCATTAAACATTGCCTTTTGGAAGGCCTATATACTCACCTCAGTCTATGAATATTTGAATTATCTGTTAATACATTCAAAGGTAGTCAGTTCTTTCTTCAATACCATTTAAAATCTGAAATTAAAGTAGATAAATATCTGCTATAAACAAATTAAAAAATTTTTGAAGTAAAAGTTGGTGGGCAATTTTTCATAGGCATTTTTCTGCGGAATAGAAAACTCGTTAATATGTGAGTTACAACTTAGGAAATTTTTACAGAAGGAGAAAAGAAGTTTAAGTACTTATATTCAAACACAAGAAACAAATAAAATTAACAGTTTTTAAATACCAAGTGTGTCTAAGAATTAACCCGAAGTTTTGTGTCTAAAAGTTACCCCGGTTACACTTAAAGAACAACAATCGAAGTACCACAATTATGGTTAGAGTGACAAAATTTCAAAAATTTTAAATGAAAAAATTCTAAAATTTTAAATTTATTTTTTTTCATTGCAAAATTACCTTCACGGTTAAAAACATAAACGACATGCAAAATCTCACACAGGGCCTGATTCTCCAAAAGGCACAAGAAGCAGATGCTTCCCTTATAAAATTTAGAAGGGGTCCCAAAATTATTGTGAAAAGGACCCTCCAATTCCCTTTTTTTTTTTTTTACATTGCTTTTTTTTTTTTTTTTTGGAAAAGACTATTTGCTTAATCCAAGAGGAAATCCACGCACTACTTCACGAAACGTATTTAACAGTGAAATATGAATGTTATCAATATGATGCTAATTAATCATATAGCATCCTGATATTGTTCGAAATATCCTGGAAATTGAGCATACGTACTAAATATATCTGAAGTATATACAGAGAACATAAAAAAGCTGTTTAATGAAATATATGTGACCTCGGCTAAGTTACTCCCGGGAATAATATTAGTATCATTGATGAGTTTTCATGAATGAAGAATTAATAAAACTTTTGCCAAATAAAAAGGGCCCCAAAATGATATTTTGATTCCCCTAGATTCAGAGGCTAATCGAGCCCTGATCTCGCATTTGATGGTGTTTTGCATGTTAGACTCACTTAGAGGATTCGATGTGTATACCTAGAATTTTAAATACAATAAACGAAAACCAATTGGGGTGTAATCTAAATATATCTGAAGTATATACAGAGAACATAAAAAAGCTGTTTAATGAAATATATGTGACCTCGGCTAAGTTACTCCCGGGAATAATATTAGTATCATTGATGAGTTTTCATGAATGAAGAATTAATAAAACTTTTGCCAAATAAAAAGGGCCCCAAAATGATTAGTGTATTCAGGTGACCCTGCCGACCACGGAAAAGAGAAATGGCGGTAGATGATAATATCACCAATTTGTTCTTGCAGTACACGTGGATCACGAAATTGTTCTCTTTACTTTTGTTTTATGTCGATATTTCTACAGCTAAAATTAGTTTTTTAACACTATTTATGGATCTTCAAAGTAAAGATCATTTTGCGATTAAAAGGAAAAAAAAATAGGTATTGCCATTTGAATTTTTTGAAATTTTTTCACTGTAACTGTAATTGTGAGAGCTCGATTGTTGTTTTTACCTTATTCTTGAGCCCATGCCATAAAATAACCACATCCCAAATGGCATCTCGTTTCCTTGAACAGTATGGTCACTAGGGATCATATATCGGCAAAGTTTTTTTATAATCACCCTATATATGGAACAGCAATTATAATTCACCATACAGAAATGGGAAATAAACATATATATGTGTGTGTAAAACTTGTTCGAAACATATTTATTTGATTTGGTAAGGAGATAGTCTATGAAGCAGAAGTAAAACAGGCGAAGAAAATAACAGAGGAAACAAGAAGATTGATGAAGAAATACAGAAAATTTAAAACGAAGAAAAGTTAACCCAAATAAAAAGTTGAATTCACAAAATTATGTAAAACAGTAAGAAAATGCGTTGCAGAAGATATCAGAAAATTTAACTGTGATCTTGTCAAGAAAGTTCTAGACGATAACAAAAGTTTAAAACCAGCTAAGTGCGAACTACGTGTTCGAAGGAAAAAGATTTTACTTTTAAGATGGTAGATGTTATAATCACCCAAAACAATAATAAAATCGTAAGTATTGTGGAAAAATTCTAAAACAGCCTATATACAGTATGAAACTCAAAGAGGAAGCAACGTATCTAATCAAGGCAAAACAAAAAATAAGATGAAAAGATAACCTCAGTGATGAAAGATGAATTCTACAAAGTATTAGATGCTTGAAAAAAGATAAGTCCCCTCTCAAAGGGAGAACCACAATTGACAAAGAAGCTGGAGAAATATTTGCAAAAATGGTAGTCATATTATTTTTCAAGTTTCTAGAGAAGTCAGACATACCAGAAAACTGGAATATTGCTGTGATTTTGCTATACTTTACAAGAAAGGAGAGAAGGAAAATATTAAAAACTAACGTCTGATCAGCTTACTAACAATAATTTATAAAATATTTATCAAAGATATGACGACAAAACTGGAATATCAGCCCTGAACTTAGCTCAATCTTAAGAAAAAGCAGTATTTTGAAGTCGATTAGAACAAAGGATCATATTCAAAAGTGAGGGAGCTTGTGGAGAGATATAAAATAAATGTCATTTACCTGCCTGCTTCACAGTTATCGGATTTGATAAAACATTCGATTCTGGTTACACATCAGAAATATTAAAATATTTGGAAGGCATCAGTATAAACAAATCTTAAGTCAATATCGTAAGGAAGATTTACGAGTAAGCATAAACAACAATCCATTTGGAAAGAGGAAGCAAAGATCAAACTTGGAAAAGGAGGTGGACAAGGAGAAAAAATGCGTCCTAAACTTTTTATTGCTGTCTTAGAAAACATTTTCAAGAAACTGGATTGGGAAAATAAAGAAATCCGATTAAATGGAAAACACCTAAATCATCACCGGTTTACTGACAACATTTTAATTTTCAGTATTAACCCTGAAGAAATGGATGGGATGTGATGAGATTAAAAATAATGGATGGATGAGACAGGATTAAAACTAAATTTGGAAAATACTAGTGATGTTCAATTCATTTGCACCAAAAGAAAAAAGAAAAAGAAGTTTGTCGCCAGCAATACTGCGGAATTGCGGCCCGTGGCGGGAAAAGTAGATGAAGAACCAGCACAGTAAAATCCCAAATCTTCAAAGGAGTGAGGGGTGTAATTTCGATGCTGCCCTCCCCCACCTCCCACCAGACATTTCCTGAATTCACTGATATTAAGAACAACAGTATGCAAAGGAGTTGTGAATTTTCCAATGGAAGACTATGGTTTGCCAGAAACAAAAATCTATTTATAAAGAAGTAACTATTTATTGAAATATGCTTACACATTTTCTAACAAAATAATGTACAAAAATAAAACTTTCATAATGAAATAGAATTTATAAAACAAATGATTTTGTAACAAAAAAAATCTTCCAAAAATTCTTGATTATACAAATTAAACTTATTTGACCATGGCATTAACTTAAAGGGGGAAAAGACATCTAAAAATACCTTTTACTTTAAGAGATATCGGCACGCTTACTCCTTTTTTTGAAAACTTCGGTCATCAACATTTGGACACCAAATTTTGATGTTTTACACATTTTAAATTCTTCAAAAAAATTTTAAAGTGAAAACAATATTTTAGTATGTCATTTAATTATTTTTGTTGACTGGAAAAGTCTATTTTCTGAAAATAGTACAAGGAAAATTTTCGCAGTGACAAATTACGACTTTACAATTCTCAATTTTTCAATATTTTTCAATAAAAATTGTGATGACAATTCTATCAATTTGTAGTGAGAAACACTGGTTATAGCTCTGAGACAAGTGAAAATGATCTTCAACTTATTGTTATCGTTCTTGGCCTGAAGAGAGGGACTGAGAAGATAGAGAGCGAGATTTTTTTTTTTAAATGGAGAGAGAGATGCTGCTCCCTTTCCAAGGTCTCGAAATGAGAATAATCGTTTCTTGTACACAATAAAAAGAAAAAAATATCTTTAAATTTCAAAAATGAATTCGGTGCTTATTCCTGTTCAAATAATAGAAAAAATAATGCCGAGGTCAGCTATAAGTGTGATAATTGGCCATTTAACGAAATGTTTAAGTTTATGTTGACTATTTAACAAATGTTACTTTATTATGTTTGCATTAGTTCAAGACTTACCTAGGTCTGTATAATTTGTATGTGAACATCTCCCTATTTAGCACTTATTTTTTCAGTGATATTATTGAAATAACATAGAAATGTTTAAAAAATACAATAAAAATATAAAACATTAAACAAATATTTACAGATATGTAAGTTGATAGAAAACTATTTAAATAAAAAAGTAGTAGTAATAATGTGTATCACAAATTAGTATCTAATTTTTTACAGACGACTATTACCATATGGAAATTCGAATCGAAAAATTAATAAAAAATTAGATTTTATTTACGAGGTAGGGTCAAAAAGTTCCCGGAATAGGTCAATTACAAATTATTACAAAATAGAACAATAATTTTACCTTATTGGCCTTCAAAGTACTTTCCTCCTGCATCCACACACTTCTTCCAGCGTTCGAATAACTGTTCAAAACACTCCTTGAATCCATTTTTGAGACGTCCTTCAGTAGCTTCGTCGCATTTTCGATCATCTCATCTGAATCCATAAAACTGTGTCCCTTCAATTTCCTTTTCAGCCGTGGAAACAGGTAAAAATCCGCTGGTGCTAGGTCGGAAGAATAAGGAGGGTATTCTAGAGTAGTAACACTGGGTCTGGCAAGGTAAATTTTCACAATCAGAGCGCGATGTGGTGGAGCATTGTCGTGTAAAAGAAACCAATCATTTGTTGCCCATTTTTCAGGTCGTTTTCGTCTGATTGCATCTCATAGTCTTTAAGGATCACTTGGTAAATTTCTTTATTGACAGTTTGGTCTTCAGAAATAAATTCGTAGTGAATGACGCCTTCGTAATCGAAAAACACCTCCAACATCACTTTCCCTCGGCTTTTGTCCAAGCGAAATTTTTCCTTCGTTTGTGATGTTTTTGTTGACCTTTACGAAAATGCTTATGCCATCGCTTCTGTATGCTTTCTTCAGCATCTCGAGCGTCTCAGAAGGCGATTTCTCAAGCAAAACGCAGAATTTGATGTTTGCACGCTGCTCGAAAACGACATTTCAAAATCCGACGAATGAAAAATTTGCTTTGACAGAAAGGATCTGCAGCTAACATCAACAGTGCCGGAAATGAATTCCAGATGACTGTGTGTTTTCCTTATCAGTTCTGCCAATCTCCAAAAAAGATATTTCCCCTCCAACGAACACCTGCGTGAAAAAAGGTGACCATTCCGGGAATTTATTGACTCTACCTCGTATATTGATTTAAAAAGATAGTAGCTATAACAGAAAGATGGTTTAATTTTTTGAGGTGGAAATTACATTTCAGCCACAATAGTAGAAATGTATAAAAAAAATAAAAAGCTGCCTTCTTTAACATTTAACCCGGGAGAAGTCGCGCATACACAGGGTATGAAGGGTTTTTACATTGCCACCAGTAAATACAAATAACAATCGTCACCTTATTTAGTCGGAGACAGATATTACAAATTCTGCAATAAAGTAAGTTGGAGATTATTTTTCGAAAAATAGTGGTGACAATCCTAAAAACCGTAGACACGCTGGGTATGTCATCGGCGTGATTTCTCCCGGGTTAACAAAGAAACATAGCAGAACTTGAAATTCATGTAAAATTGAAAAATTATTCAGTACTTCTAAAAATTGGTAGATGTACTTAAACTGATTCTCGTTATTAAAAGAGCAAAGGATATAACGATATTAATTTTAAAAAATAACTTGCTATAAATCGATAAACTTTCATAATACGCTAACCTAGTTAGCGAAATATAAATAAATCGCAAATAAAAATAAATTGCAGAAATACTGCATTAAATTTCTTTTTCTCCCAATTTGAATTATTGATATCTTTAAATTAAAGCATTGGGATTTTGAAAAAAAAAATCTGCAAACAGTTAAAAACACACACACACGTCATATTTATGTAATTAAATGACTAAACTCGGATATTTTTTCAATGCAGGACTGACATTCAAGAGTTCTGCATCTTATTCTAGTTAGTCTTCAATGACACCTCCCCCCACCCCCCACGCCCCACACACAATATTGGGAGGATCATTGAAAAATCCGAAGCTGGCGTCACGGTAATCATGGCAATCCCCCATAGCAGAAGACTTTGGTACATTTTCCTTTCAGCACTACAGGAGAAATAAACCCTCGATGCATATTACTGTCTCGAGTTGAAAGAATGGGAATGTTTTAATGCGCTTGTGTTAACATGCTCTTACTCTTCGCTTTGTGGTTTGTCAAATATCGAAATTTTGATCTAAATCCAAATTATGAAAAAAAGAGAAAAAAAAGGGGAAAGGCAAGGAAAAGGAAACAAAACAAAACAAAATATACATAAAATATTAGATGAAGAGGCTCTTTACCTACTTCACCTGACGAGTCGCCACTGTGAAGTACATAATTATGTGTACCTGGACAAGAGATAACATCCGACAACAGTATCATGAATGAAATCAACAGAAGAATAAGACATGAATGGAGTGCCTTTTTAAAGAATAGTATTATTCTGAAGAGAGCAACATGACTCGTTCCTTAAAAAGAAAAGTGTTTAACCAATGTGTTTTGCCTGCACTAATTTATAGAGCATATACATGGACACAAACAAAATAAATGGTGCAATGATTACAAATAATACAGAGAAGTATGAAAAGATATATGCTAGGCATAACTAGAAGAAAAAACAGTAACCTGGATCAGAAGTCAGGCAAAAGTTTTTGACATCATCGAGAGAACTAAACGGTTTGGAAATGGGTTGAGCCCATTGCAAGAAGACAACACAATAGGTGGAGTATAAACATCCCGCAGTGGTATCCTAGAGATGCCAAACCCGACCGAAAAGACGATTTAAGACGGAGTGACGAAATTAGAAAAGTGGCTGGAGTTAATGGGATGGACTAAGCACTAGACAAGAAACAACGGGAATGTCTGGGGGAAGCCAACATCCAGCAGTGCATTTAAAACAGATGATGATGATGATGAGGACAATAATGATGATATTAATACATATTTAAATCACTTTGTACATTTTCTTTAATCTAAAACATAAATATATGTTAAATGTGGTTTTGTTAAAATACATTTTACAAAATAAATAGGAAAGTTGTGTATTTAACAAAATTATCAATTGTGTTACTCATTCGCATTTGTCTACTCTTGCTCTTCCTTTGTGATACCTGTGCTGACATTCGGTTTCTTATTTGCTTTTGAATGTGAACGGGGAATAACATTAACGAAAAATATAAAAAGGAAATAAAGTTCTCTGTTGCACGTGGAATACGTTATTTTTCCTGGCATATTTAAATAGCGTACAGCACAAAAAGTGCATTTATAAATATATCCGACACTTAAAACTGTAAAATCTTGGTATTCATCTACGAAAACAAAAAGAACTATGAAGGGAAATATGTAATTGATGCCAATAAAAGACGAAATTTATAAAAATAAGACATTTTGTATAGTGGTTGATTTATAAAACTATCTCGAAACGTTGTAAACGCTGCATTTTTTTAGCTTACCGCATTCAAACTACACTGCTCAAAACAATTAAAGGATATTTGAAGTTTTATATAAAATAAAGATATAAACGAAATTTTTTTTCCCGAAAATAGAAGAAGAGAATCACAAATGCAAATTTTTCTGGTTTTCAAACTGTGGAGTATGCAAATTTTGAGTTCGACGTCAAAAACGTCGCTTCAGCGGCAGCGAATGAAATTTGACTTTCAACTGGATAAAAGAGAATGAAGACAAGGATGATCGGCATTCAGTGATTGCTTTGTTTCGATGAGTACGATGTCTCAGCGAAGTCATTTGACAGATTCAGAAGCTTGGAGAATTGTTACTAGGTTAGAAGGCGGCCAAACTCAAGCCGAAGTAGCGCAAGCCATTGGAGTGTCACAAAGTGTCATTTCCAGGATCTGGAACCGTTTTTTGGAGAGTGGATGTGCAGGCCGAAGACCAGGGCAAGGTCGTAGACGGGCAACAACGCCCAATGAAGATCGGTATTTAGCGTTAACAGCTCGGAGACACCGAAACATGAACGCTACTCTTCTCCAACAACACCTTCGCTCGGCTACAGGCACCACGATTTCAAATCAGACTGTCCGAAACCGGCTCCATGCTGTAGGTCTGTATGCTCGCCGACCGATGGTATGTGTTAGATTAACATCAAGGCATCGTCGCGACCGCAGGGAGTGGGCAACCGAGCATGTCAACTGGAGGAGAAATGAATGGAGCAATATTCTGTTTTCTGACGAGTCCCGTTTTTCTGTGCATCCGGATAATAGGCGTATTTTCATCTGGAGGGACCATGGCAGTAGGAATAATCCTGCGTTCGTGCACGAAAGTGTCAGATTTGGCGGTGGAGGAGTGTTGGTGTATGGTGGCATCTCCATTGACGGGCGCACTGACCTCTACATCATTCGAGATGGAGCTCTGACTGGTCGCCGATATAGAGATGAGATCCTCAGACCTATTGTAGTCCCTTACGCTGCAGCAATCGGAGATAACTTCATTTTAATGGACGATAACTGCAGGCCACATCGTGCAAACCTGATGGAGGATTTCCTTTTCGAGGAAGGAATCGTTCGAATGGAATGGCCAGCGTGTTCTCCAGACATGAATCCAATCAAGCACGTTTGGGACGCTCTAGGAAGACGAGTTTCTGGCCGCCAACAACCCCCACAAACTCTCCAAGAACTGGAAAGAGCTCTTCTGGAAGAGTGGGGCAGAATACCCCAACTCGTCATTAATAGCCTCATTGAGTCCATGCCTCAAAGGTGTTCAACGTTGCTGGCCGCCCGTGGAAACCATACCCCTACTGAAAATGATTTTCTTTGAAGAAAACACCTTTTCTTATTCTTTTTTTCTCATATGCACAAATTGTGTATTTTTTCCTTTTGTACACAAATGCGCAATAAAATGCATTTTTTTCTGCCAAACATGTGTAATTTATTCTCATATAACCTACTATGTCTGTCGACCATGTATCAATCAGCTAAAAAGTTTCCCAGATACAA
The DNA here is from genome assembly GCA_963931845.1 of Maratus michaelseni. Taxonomy (NCBI): domain Eukaryota; kingdom Metazoa; phylum Arthropoda; class Arachnida; order Araneae; family Salticidae; genus Maratus; species Maratus michaelseni. The sequence continues at coordinate 396,807,661 of OZ007586.1, read as the reverse complement.
AATCCACCTAAAACTGCAATATCCTTTAATTGTTTTGAGCAGTGTATATTGAAATAAAATACAGTATCAAATTTATTCAAGAACTTAGCCTGCAAAAAAAAAAATAATAATAATAAATAAATAAAAATAAAAATAATAACAAAAAAATTAAAACAAATAAAATTGAATTGCATGTTGTTCTATATGATTCTGTTAAATTTCCATATATTGTTAAAGCATACGTGTTCATTAAAAGAGCTAAATGTTGGCACATACTGACCCGTACAAAATATATTTCCGCAAAAATTACTAAAATATTGTAAAGAATAATGGTGACAGTTTTTTATATGGGTGGACCTTGCTATAATAGAAATGATATCAAGCGGGATGAAGCAGTCTGATTGGAAATAAAATTGTAATCTGATACCTTATTTATCATTATACATTTCATGCATAGAACCAAAAGAACGTTTGAGCTTTTACTGCATGATGTTTTAAATTATTCTTTTTAACTATTTAGTGTGCTATTTGATTTGAGTGGTGCAAAAAAGGAAAACTATTTTAAAAACATTTTTAAATTTTAAATTAAACAGGTGTGACACACAAGGTACAGTTTATCTATTTGAAGCAGTGTGACAAATACAGATTTGATATAAAGTCAACTCTAGAAAATAGCAGATCAAATATTTACCTGATAATATTTTATTTTCTGTCATTAAGAATATTTTAAGAAAAAACAGGAAATAAATCTCATCATTATCGCCTGATTCACATTTCTGTCTTTTTGTAAAACGAAATGTACAATATTTAGAATAATAGTTCCATCAAACAGACAGGGACCATCCCAATTGCCTCCACTTTTTATAAATAGTTTTCTTTGTCTTACTTAATCTCAGAATTTCTTTCCTTACATAAGTCGAAAAATAATTTTCCGAAATAGAGGCAGCAATTGCCCTCTTTGAACGCGAGTTGAAATAGACTATATTTGTCTCATGTAAATCCATCTGATTGCTCCGCTCCAGATGTAGAACAAGGCCTACATTGTGCAAATGCATGGCACTTATAGAAATATATAACATGTATTGAGGCATGTATTATACATGATACAAAATGCAATGAAAGTTTTTATCTTTGAAACAAACTAGAAATTATAACTAAAAATGTTTAATTTTAAGTGTAAATTAAAAAAAAAAAAACATAATTTTTATTAGAATATCATTTTTCACTTCAGATTTGTTGATGCTATGATTTTTACATGACAGGTTCATTCCAAAGGTCTTAAACTAGGAATCTATATCGACTGTGGTACAAAAACATGTGCGGGCTATCCTGGCAGCTACAGTTACTATGACATTGATTCAGAAACATTTGCTGAATGGGGAATTGATATGTTGAAGGTTGATGGCTGCTATGCAGATCCAAAAGAAATGGATAGTTGTAAGTGGTTGTAAATTATTTTTAGTTTGACATTCTTTATATTTTTTAATTCAATTAAATGCTAAAAATAGTTCCATAGTAATTTATGACAAATAAAACTGAACTAAGGTAGGTGCCCCTGTTGCGGCCATGTTTCTGATATGGCCATCCCCCTATTATACGCTAGCTAACCAAAACATTTGCTAAATAGCATGAGCATACCGTGATGGAGCCTCCTAGTGTATCATGTGATCACTTACCATTCAGCTAGGTTGTAGAATTTGACGCCAATTTCCTATTTTATGTTTTTGGTGTAATTGCTTCTTGTTTTTATCTGATATGTTTCCTTTTCTTATGCACGTTTTAAAAATAATTTTTTTATGAATACCATCATACTGTGTTCAGTTTTTAATGCCCTATCAACTGGTGCTGTAATTGATGGTGCATATTTTACGATTTGTTCAAAATCAAAAGATTTTCTTGAAAGCCAACCTGCTCCTGATATGGCCATCCAGGAGACCATATCAAATGCATCATGCAAGCCTAGGATAAAGACGTTTTTATTTTTTTCCAGTTGCGATAGGTAATTTATTTTAACAAATTTTGTAAACTCTAAAAGGATTTCACATATTTTTCTAAATAAAAACTTAAATTGTAATGTCAATTTTGTAAAAAAAAAAACTTTATTTTTGATGAAAAATCAAGTTTTAAATCCACTTTTGAATAACAAAAAGAATTATTGAGTATCATGTTTATTTATTTTACACCAAAATTATTAAATTTAGCAGAATAGCATTTTTAAATTGAATAAAAATCACAATTTGTGAAACATGGAATAATGGTCATATGCACATGTTCCTGATATGGCCACTTGGTAGACTTTTGGAATTCCGCTTTTTTGAACTAATAAAACTATTTTCATGGGGAATGAAACATTATTTTATGAAAATCCATGAACCTGAGAATGTTAAAAACAGGGTTCCCAAATGGTACGCTTTTTGAATACCAGTATTTTCTTAGAAAAATTTTATTTTTAGATTTTTCTTGCAAATTTTGCAGAAACCACCTTCGGAAGTAATTTTTTACGGAAATGTTATAGAAACCTAAGATGAAATTTTCTGTTAAAAAATATTGGTATTCAGTTGGCGGACCATTTGGAAGCCCTGTAAAAAAAATAAAACAGTTTTGATTTTTCAAAATAATGGCAGGGCAAATTCTGAAACTTTATCATGACCATATTAGGGGCACCCACCGTATATAGATAAACATGTAATGTTCACACCAGTGGCGTATATATACGTTGGCTGGGGTCTACGCAACCCAGAGATTAAAGGGACCCCGAACCGCCTAACAAATAATGAAACTAACTGAAGAGGGATTTATGCAGGGTGACAAAAAATAACATGGGCAAACTTCAAGTTGAAATAAAAAACACTTTTATTTTCTCTACATGAGAAATAAACCTCGAACCTTACTGATACAGATTTTTTAAACCTTGTAATAATTATCTTCAGGACAAATGAGATTCTTGCATTCCGTGCTGAAGGCATGAGGCAATGGGATTTCGTTCAGGTACTAAAAGTTTCGAGTTAGGCTGTGTCGGATGACGTTGAAAGGTTCTGACAGTTTAGCAAGAAAAGGGAAAGACGAAACAGAGGTAAAAAATGAGCAGAAATAATTTCCAGAAAACGAAAAGTGAGCGTAACAGGTGTTCTGAAGATTTCGTTAGTCCAAGGTGATGTCAGCCAATTTTTAAATATCCAAAGGTTTTGTAAGGAATAAACACACAAAATGCTGAAGAGATAAATGCGTCAGGTTACGATATTAAGAATATTTATTTTTGCAGTTGTCCCAGGGTAGGTTACACACAGGTCGCCGCCCCGCAAGCAGGGAATGTGAGGAGGCGGCTTAAAAGTTACATATCAAGTGAAGTCAAGGGCAGGCGGCGAGAGAGTCACTTCTGTTACAAAATTTCTTTTCGCTGTTACAGTGATGACATGGCGATAATTAGATACGCCAATTAGCCAGATAACATGCTGTTTTGGCGAGAACAATGTGATAAGAAACAAGTGGTAACAGTCCGTTAATGATAATCCTATGGGGAAGAGATGAATGTAAAATATGAATTTTAAGCGCCAGAATGCAGATATGGAATTTTGGTAAACCAGACAAAACCGCATGGAGTCCTTTCTCATGGGGTTAGCTTAAAGAATTAAGAACTGTGGTTAAAAATAGAATTGGTACGTTACAGATATTATATATTAAAGGCAGCTGGACAATTGGGAAAATAATGAAATACGTTAAAAGGAATGAAACCTTGACAAGCAAAAGTGTAGGCGTAAAAATGTAAGTAAAGTTTAGACGCCGAAAGAAAAGAGCGGATTATAATGGGAATAAATTCTTTTTCTCTTTTTTTTATAACGACATGATTTATGCGGTGAGGAAAGAGATCCGAATGAATTAAAGAGCGCTTAATAAAAGAGAAATACAGGGAGTAACTAGATTTTATAACACAAAAACAAAATAATTTTAAGGAAAGAAAAATTTAGAAAAAGGAAGGGGGTGTGGGAATTAATTTTAAGAAAGTGGAATATGTGAAGTTAAATCCACTTCACAACAGGGAATGGATGCATACACAACGTTTCGAAGAGAAGACACACAAACAAGTTAGACATCAATCGGGAGGGCGATTCTACAACGTGTAAAAGTCCCTTCGATGCAGCCTTACAAAATGAAACATCGCCAGAAACTTACGGTGGCCAACAAAAAGGTAAGACTTAAAAAATGGATAGCACCAATGAAGCGGACGATAATAATCAGAGACAAAAAAAAAAATTCAAAATTTTCACAGTCGAACTGGTTTATGATCAATACAACAATCGAATTCAATCAAAGCCCACAATCGTTATCAAAGGTGGCGAAATCTCAAGTTCATTAGGGTTTGGGGTGGAGTTTGTTCAACTGACAAAACAATGCTTCCTTTTGTTGATGAAGGTATTAAAATCAACCACTCAACGGGCCGTTGAAACATCTTGTAGAATGTTTTGCTTCCCTGGTTCCATGAGCAATCTGGAAATTAAACAAGAACGAAAAATCATGCGTCAAGCATAGATTATGTAGCACTTTCCAACGCTTCTAAAATAATTTTACAAATCATTACCGTTTAATAAGCTGAAAGATGACATCTAAGTAAACAATTTGGAAAACGCATAACATATTTAAAAACGTAATTTCAGGAATTTTCAATATATACAATATTCGGAAAAATATCCGAATACTTTTATGTAGCCCTGTATATGATCTATAGATTTGTATATATACATAGGTTGCTAAATTTTAGTTTAGTTAGGAAACGCGTAGCACCGTTTAAATTCTCCTTCTGGAGTTTCTGTCAATAAACGGAAATGTGTTCGCGAACTTTTGTGCTGCCCTGTATAGGATCTACAGAATTTATACACACCACGTAATAGACAAAAAGCTAGTTAAGATTAAAATCGCGTTTAGTAACTTAAAACGCACTTCCAGGAATTATTGTTAACAGACAGTAGAGAATTCTTTTGTGTGTCCCTGTAAATGAACGATGACTGCTATACACACACTATTCTGTAGTAAGCCTCTTTTAATGCACCTTAGTAATATATATAAACTTCAATGCGTTTAAAATAGTGGAACATTATTTAAATAAGCCGCAGGCGATTTTTCTCCATAGACGTAATGTAACGGAATTATTTTGACTGTCCCTGTAAAGTAACTCTAAGTGCTATACACCTACTATTCCATATTAAGCTTCTTCTAATGCATCTTAGTGATCTATATAAATTTCAATGCGTTTACAATAGTGAAACATTTTTAAAATAAACCGCAAATGATTTTTCCCCATAGACCGCAATGTAACGGAATTCTTTTGAGTGTCCCTGTAAGAAAACTATAAGTGCTACACACTTCAGTTGAAATAGGGAACGTGCCATAGATAACGACAATAACATATAAAAATTGCAGAGCAATCCGAGCATATTTACGGGAGTTAGAGCACGGACAGCCGGCCAGACGGCCAGACGGCCATACGGCCAGACGGCCATCCGGCCATACGGCCAGACAAACCGAAGTCATAAGCACTTTTCAACTAGGTTGGAAAGTGCTAAAAAGAGTTCTTCAGTAAGATTCCTCTTAAGCACACAGAAAAAGAAGAGCACTGTTATAGCTTTTTATTTTAAGTATTATAATTTAAATTTTCACAGTTATCTATGGGCATTTCTTTTTTATAAACCCACCTACATTTCGTTATTTATTTAAATCCCCCCCCTTTTTTTTGTATATATTTTTAACAATATTATTTACAATTCTTATATTCTAAATTTAAAATATCTTTTTTATCTACGTGTAAAGAGAATGCTTCCCCTACTTCTTTAGTTTTATATGGAAACATTTATACATTCTAAATGTCAGCTAAGAAAAAAAGTTGGATTCTATCATTATTAATGGTACACATTGCCATTTAATTACTTCCTAATTTTCCATAATTAGAGTAATGAGTTATGGTGATTTTGAGTAATTGCATACTTCTATGTAATATTTAATGGATATGACAGTCATATTTTTTTTCTCTAATACCACTGCGAAATCTATGTCAAAATTGTAAGTCATACACACATGTATAAACATAAAAACGTGTTAACAACCATCAAGAAAAAGATCAACATAATGAAATTGCTCGTTTTTATTCAAAAAAAAAAAGAAAGAAAGAAAGAAAGAAAGAAAGAAAGAAAAAGAAAGAAAAGAAAAAGAAGTATATACTTCAATCTGAAAATCAGTGTATTAAAAATCACATTATTGTGATACTTATCCTGAATCACTTCTTTCATTTGTCATGCAGCTTCCGCGAATTAAACTTTTAACACACTTAGAACAACACTGACAGACTTACAAATGCTCACTGCTACGAATACATACATATAAGCTCCTTATAAACCTTTTATAGGAGTTAGACAACTTGAAGCAGTATAAAACCTCCTGGTGTTATGGAATTAAATGAAATCCCAACATGATACCATTCACATGCTTAATTTAAATTTTTATACGGCTTCTTAAACCTTCTTCGAAAATATGTTATTCAGGTGCTCAAAATGCCTAAAATTCATGAAATTTAAAGTTCCATAAAATTCGATGAGTTTTCGTCGTTAAAGGTATTGATTTTTTTTCTTTGTTTTGTCTATTAAACTGGGGAAGTTTTTCAGAAAATATAAATTATAGGACCGGGGAATCATATAAAAATTTTACTTTAATAATTTTTTCAACATTTTTTATTGACCAAGACGGTTTCTAAAATAAATATGATACAGATTATCCTGGTAAACAAACAGAATTATACAATGGGAAGTTGTTACCTACTGAATAATTAACACATTATTTGTATTTTTTTTCCATAACAATTTGAATAATCTGAAAATCATATATTTTTTTTACTTCAATACATAAGACTAATTCCTTCTTCGATAAATGCGACATGATTAATTCATAACACAATTTTTAAGGGAAAAAATCAAAAAAATTTTGCTACAGATAAATCTATTACTAAATTCAGTAAAAAATTACTTTTTTCGGGAACTTTATTTTAATTTCATTATTCACGAGTATATGTTGTTAATTAAGATGATGCTGATTTATTAATTTATTTATTGTAAATGGATATTCTTTTACTAAACTATATAAATTTAAGATAAACTAAATAAATGTGACTTATTTTTGCAGTGTATCCGTTGTTAACAGTAGCATTGAACAAAACTGGACGGCCCATTGTCTTTTCCTGCAGCTGGCCTGCCTATCAAGTTGAATTAAAAATTAAAGTTCGTATAAAAATTTGTAATAATAATGTTTGCTTGCTTAAATATAATATTACTATATAACACTAAAAAAGAAAGATGTTTGTCTGTCTGTCTGTCCACGACGTGTAGGAAAATCTGCCGTACATAGAAGTATGACAATTTGGATGAGGATAGTCCAAAGTGCATCTGAGGATAAGATGTTTCATTTTTTGTTAATTAACTGATATATTAATTAAAAACCATACTGAACATCGCAAAATGGCGCTTTGCCGCCAATCACGGCGAATCCCGATGCTTCCGCAGATCCACAAGCAGGGTAGAAACAAGAGGGCGAAAATGCTCTTATCTCTCTCGGGTTTTACCAATCACACATAGGCTAAACTATTCGAAATGCGAAAAAAAAAAACCAAACTATATTTACATAGTATCTTTTACTATTTCATTAAATAAAATAGGACATTGTGGTGTAATGCAGACTTTATAAACACAGTCAAAGATAAAACTGTTCACAAGTTCCACTAGCGAGGCAGCCATTCTAGGAAATAAATTTATCTCGATTCTATATGAGAGTTGTGACATACGCACAGGGCGCATGCTCAGACAGACATCTTTGTCCAAACTATGTGCAAACCTATATTTCAGAAAATGACGATACTTGCCTAGAGGAGTTCGATTAGACAAGTGAGAGAAGATAACAAACATTAGTTTGGCGATTCATTTTTGTCCAAAATAGATTCAACCAATCATATTATATATCCTGTCTGTTGCCATTCCCATATATAGGCACCATAATGAAACTTGTCTCCAATTGAATTTGTTATTGTGGAGTAACAAAGCCTAGAATACATTACAACACTCTGACTTGTTTCAGTTTTTGAAGGGCAATGGCATATTATTTATATCACAAAATTTTAAACAAAATTTGCCCCAGAATTTTTGAATAAAATTTTGTTTTTGTAATTTAGGTGAAAAAATGCTAAAATTGCATTTTATTTATTTCCAAAAGAAATTGTTCGTAAATTCTGGTGAATTTTCAACATAATTTACTACTTTGTCAGCCCTTGGAGTAGTAAAAATGATACCCACTCTCATCTAATTAAAATCTCATACATTTGTACTGATATGTTATATGCTTCATTTTAAAGTGTTCTACGTCTGTTACATGTAATTTCTTGTGCTGGCTAAATAGAACAAGTAAAGCTAATAATATGTTAAAAAAATTTACCTGAGTATAAATAAACTCAGTTTTCTACTGTATTTTATGATCTGAACGCATACAGGTTGATGCAAAAGTAGAGTAACCCCATTCAAACTGTTATAAATTTTTATTTACATGTGATTTTCGATATGTCCATCCTTGGTACCTGGGCCACTGCTTAAGGGCTCAGTCAATAATTTCTTGTAGTACTTTATAAACTTCTTTGATTACTTTTTAAATCCCTCACAGCGTTCGCCCGTTACCCTTATTCAATAGATTTTTTTTAAATAACCAATTAAAAATAATCTCATGAAGCACAGTCAGGAAAGTTATGTAACCATTGATGAGGAGGTAATAAGTATTTTTTGTCCTTGTCTGTAAGCCTTTTGCGACATGTGAGGGTGCGGAAACCTGGTGAAAAACAAAAGTGCCATGTCGAAATAGGTTTTTAACCTTCTTCATCATGAGTTTCAAAACTTTTTCATCATAATAAACACATTTGATTTTTGCTTTGCATTAAAAAGAAAAATATTTCTGTTAAGCAGCAAGAGGATATGCCATATGCCGATCCACACTGTGACGTTTTCGAGCCAGCTTACTCGAGTTAAAACAATTGCCTCTGATCATGTTTATTCATATGAAATGTATCGGATTTGCTATTTTCTGGCAGAAAATGATAAATGAAGTAGAATTCATCAGATAATAGTCATTTTCTGTATTTTGCTTGGCGCAATTTTAGATACAAAGACCATCCACGTTTACAACGTTTTTCGATTGGGGTTGCAGAAATCTGACTTTTTTTTTTTTAATTTCTTGAATTCCAGTTCTCTTATGTGATATTTTATAACTTGATGAACTTTTAAAACTTATAAATTATTCTTAATGGCAGAGGATTTTCTAGATAAGTGAGGTTTCAGCTTCATCTTTTGAGTACCACTGAGCACTCTTCTAATTTTTTTTATAAGATGACTACATTTAATTTATTTTCTTAGTTCAGACAACAATCTATTTGTAAGATGCCTATTTCAATTTTTAAAAGCTTTATTTATTAAAGAATTTGAAAAACAGTCCTCAAAATTACAAAAATTTCTGCTCTTACACCTGACTCTAATTTAGGCGGCATAATTTATTCCTAGAAAAGATATATACTTATTTTTTAAAATGATTTTTTTTAAATTTCAGTGACAAAGTGTCAAAAAAATTTTACAAACTTCAAGATAATCGAGACGTTCGAAATCAGTCGCACTACTTTTGCATCAACTTTGTTTTTTGTAGATATCAAACTATAAAAATTCGTGACATTTGATATACAGGGTGTTTCAAAAATGACCGGTATATTTGAAAAATTAATAAAAACTAAACGGGCAGCGATAGAAATACACCGTTTGTTGCAATATGCTTGGGATAACAGTAAATTTTCAGGCAGACAAACTTTCGAAAGTAGTTACAATTTTCAACAACAGATGGCGCTGCAGTCTGGATAAATCTAAACCACGATATTTTCCACATATCCACCATGCGCTGCAATAATATGGCGTAGTCTCTGAACGAAATTACCAGAAACCTTTATAAACGTGTCAGGCGGGATGGCTTCACATGCAGAAGAAATGTACTGCTTCAGTTGTTTAATTGTTTCTGGATTGTGGCGGTACACCTGGTCTTTCAAGTGTCCCCACAGAAAGGAGTCACAGGTTTACAAAGGTTTCTGGTAATTTCGTTCAGAGACTACGCCATATTATTGCTGCGCATAGTGGATATGTGGAAAATATCATGTTTCAGATTTTTGCAGCGCCATCTGTTGTTGAAAATTGTAACTAATTTCGAAAGCTTGTCTGCCTGAAAATTTACTGTTGTCCCAAGCATATTGCAACAAACGGTGTATTTCTATCGCTGCCCGTTTAGTTTTATTGACTTCTCAAATATACCGGTCATTTTTGAAACACCCTGTATGTTACTAAAACAAGACTCCAAAATAAGTTTCAGTCCTACATCTTTTTCAGTAATTAGGATGGTGGTCACTAGTCAAAAGGTGACAGATTCGAATCTTAGTCCTGTTCTTAATGTGTATATTAATTTGAATCAACATTATGTATGGGACAGAACCTGATAAGATCCAAAAATTTAATGTTTCTGATTTAATTATTTATTTTTTGAGAAAGAGAGAGGAATAAGTACAACTTTTGTTTAACCCCTTTCAAACCAGTTTTTTTTTTCATAAAAATTATTTTACGTTTAAAAAAAATTAAATAAAAGTAGCTATCCAAATCACAAATGTTAAGGTTTATTGAAATTTAACGAATCTAGTTATTTTTCATACTATATTACTATAAGCTGAGAAGGAATTTTTAAGACATTTGAAAAATGTCATGTTACAAGACGATTAAACAGACATAACTTTCTAGTATTTTTTATTTTAAATTTAAAGAGTGAAACATATGTTTGAAATAAAAGAATCAATAACGGTGTAGAGAGATTAAAGTAAACTTTTTTTTTTTTTAATGATTAAATGCTGAAACATAAATGAAGTCATTATACTACATGCCATCGTTACTACATGCAGATAATAACAAAAATTAGTTGTTAAGACAAAATTATAGTTTATCTAAAGATACGTCCTATTACAAATGGCTACAACAAATGGCATGGCCCCTAAAAGACGTTCAACCAATAGGCCACAGGGTACTATGTAGTACATAATCCATTACAGATAAAAATAATAGCAATTTATTCAAAATTTTGAATAACAAATGTGTAAACAATCGATATTTATTTTTAAAAAATCTTTCAAAAAAGTTTTGTCAATAAGTATTTATTATATCAATATACTCAAAAGAATTTTCTACTTGAAACAACTAATTATTTCTTTACAATTTATTTCAAAATTAGCCTAATTATAAGGAAATAGCAGAGCATTGTAACTTATGGAGAAATTTTAATGATATTGAAGATTCTTGGCAAAGTGTTTTATCAATCATAGATTTCTATGCAGAAAATCAAGAGGATCTCGTTGCTGCTGCTGGTCCTGGAAATTGGAATGATCCTGATATGGTAATTATAAAATAATAACTTCGCTAACATTGAAAAAAAAATGTAGATAAAGGGTCATTCCACAGAATTTTATTTTTTTGCCAAACCATTTTTTATTTTTCACATACAGTGGTGGTCAGAATTATAAGAACTGAAAATTGCACAGAAAATTTTTATTTCTGAACTAAATGAAGTGAAATTTATGCATACAACTTTTTTTTATGCTAGAAATCATTGTAGAATGCAAAACATTGGACAATGCAAAATATGAATGTTTTGCCATAATTAACAAAATATGTCATTGTAAAAATTGGACAAAATTATAAGGACAATGAATGTTTTTGCCTAAAACACACTAATAATTAATAATCTTCCCCTTCTTCTCAATCACTTTTATCAGTCTTGACGTGATAGAGTTTAACATTTTCTTCAGAATGGTCATGGAAATTTTTGACCAGACTTTTTCGTTGGAGGACATGAGCTCTTGCTTGCTTTCATATTGTATACCATTTTGGTATACTTCATGTGCCAGAGTACCCCAAAGATTTTACATTGGATTCAGATCAGGGCTTCTGGCCGGCCAATCAAGTAGTTTCACGAAATTAGCATCAAACCATTATTTTGAAGTTTGGGAATCGTGTACTGAGGCATTGTCCTGCTAGAGTAAATAGTCTCCACTTGTTATTAACGGTGCTTCTGGTAAAACATTATCGCCCAATACATCAACATATCTTTCAGAATTCATTCTACCATGCACAAAAACTATTGGAGTAGTTCCACCAGTTGCAAAACCTCCCCAGACCATTACTGAGCCATCTCCAAATGCACGCTGTGAGAAAATTTCTTTTTCTCTATGAAGATCATACCAGAAGTAGCAAAAACTATCTGGTCCATCCAAATTAAACTTTTTCTCATCAGAAAAAACAACATCTTCCCATTTTTTTCCCATAGTAATGCATTATTTTGGAAAACTCTACCCTCAGTCTCTTAGGAACTCTGGCAGGAGGCGGTTGTGACATACGTTTATCATAGCAAACCTTTTGACTTTTTGTAAAACACGTCGAACAGTTTGAGCACTGCATTCTAAGTTCAATTCGCATTTTATTCCTGTTGTTTTTTGGAGCAAGCTTGCCTTATCATTCTTTCCCTCCATACAGAAACAGAAGATGGCTTACCTGTATGTCTTTGACATCCATACTTACTGGGATTTTTAAGATAATTGTAAATAACCATTCTTGATCTATTAAGGTTTGTTGCAATTTGATGTGCAGAAAGTCCTGAACTTTTAAATGCATCCACTTTCTCTTTCTCAAACTTTGAAAGCTTTGTACCTAGCGGCATGACTGAAAAACAGAATATCACGATCCCCAAATGCTTACTACCCATTTATATTGTCTGGGAATTCCATGTGTAGAACAAAAAACATACAAATTTTACTTTTTAGAAAACACAAATACAGTTATTCTTATAATTTTGTCCATATCACATGGCTGTATAAATCCATAATACATTTTATGAATATGTATTTTCCACATATTTCCATAAAAACTTATAAAAATATTCATTTTTCATTGGATTCCAGCCATTAAATTTGCATAATTTCCTGGCCAAGTGTAGCCAAGATTTGGCAATTTTTGCCTTGTCTTTATAATTTTGACCACTACTCTACTTTACATGCGGAAACCTACATAGAAAATAAATTAAAATCTATCTGGAAAAAAAATTAAACATTAAAGTCATAAAAATCTTTGTAATTAGAGAAGGTCGAAAACTTGCATATTGTTTGTGCATGTTTTTACGGTTTAAAGTTTTTTTTTTTCATATTTCTTTAACTAATAGATATAAACAAAATATTGAAAAAGATCTGAAATCTACACACTTTTATCTATTATACCCCATGACGGAAAAGAGATAACAATATGATTTTTATTTGTGTTTTTATTTCCAAACGTCCATAAAAACAGGTTGTTATCTCTTTCCTTTCTTGAATTATAAAAATTTTGAAACTTAAAATGAACATGTTTGCCAGCTTGTAACTCAAAAGGGGGTGTGGTATTCACATGTGATTTAGCAAGACCTCTATATATAGTCATAGTGCCTATAATCTGCAAGTTCTTTTCTGTAATTCCAACAGGTCTATTAGATATGGGGCCTTGAAAGTGAGGAAATGAACATTTGGACACAAAAAACGTTTTATTAAATAAATTTTCTGAGTTTAGTTAGATAAATAATCATAGAATCCCCTGTACTTTTCTGCAACAATTAAAGGTTCAATAGGCATAAGAAATTTTTGCCAACAGATTGGATTTCTGTATTTGGATATTACATATATGAAGTTATCACACCCTATGTTCATAACATAACAGTTCATGAAATCACCCTTTCTGAACACTTTATTGGCACAAAAATCACTAAAGAAAATACACAAGAAGATATTTGATTTCATGGACTCTAATGGTATGAACATAAATGTAACTGTAGTAACCACATGTATTCAATGTTCAAATACAGGAACCAAAATTCTCGGCAAGAAATTCTTATGAATCTTGAACCTTTAATTATAACACAAAAGTACAGTAGATTGTAGCAATATTTCTCTAAATAAAACCATAAAAATGATGTAGTTAAATGTTTGTTGTTTCTAAATATCCTTTTTACTTGTGGTTGGCAGTTATTATCCAATTTTAACTCTGTATCTCGTATACTAGTTGCAATAAGACAGAAAACGACTTTCAGTTTATAGACAGTATATACTGAGGACCTTTCTTGCAAAATTGCATATGGATACCACTTCCCTTTGTTGAGTTACAAGTTATCAAATTTGCTGATTTTTGAAAATTTTACAATTTTAAATGGCTATAATTCAGGAAAAGAAAGAGATAACAGCCTGCATTTATTCTGGATATCATTTGGCAGTAGAAATGACACATATAAAAATGGATAGTGTAGGTGGGGGCAAAGGCCTGCACTTTCCATAAATTTTTATTTTGAATGAACGCGTTGGTCTAAATTTGTTCGATGGCTTATTAAAATGTTATATTAGGACCTTAGTCAATGCCACCATCAACCTAGATTCAGTCAAATTATAATTTCGCGAGAAATTCCAATCTTTTAAAAACATTGCTCTGTGGGGCTTTGCCCCATTAGTTGGAGGTAAAACCCCACATTGATGGGGCAAAGCCCTGCACTCTCATTCCTATTAAAACAAATGAGTTACGTGAAAGTTTTTACTTAGAAAAACAGTAACCATTGTTTTATTTTACACAAAAGATATGGGTACATAATATGTTGAATGTAAATTAATATAAAGCCATAATAAAATGTATTCACAAATCCTTTTCAAAAATTGTTTTGGTAAAAACGATAACTTTCATTCTGTTTTAATAATAACTTTGAGCAAATAAAAAGTGAATGTTATTCAACTATACCGAGGTAGGCAACCATTAAAAAATGTATAAAACAATTGCTGAATGTTCAAATTTGTCAAGTTATTTCTGAAACATGCTATTTTGGTACCTAACAAAACTATTTTGAATCAGTTTAGATAAAAGAAGTTGAACACCATCCATGTGTATGAAGGCATCGTCAGTGGTTTCACAGAATGTATAATTATTGGATACTATCTTTTAAAACTGCCTATGGTAAGTGGTAACCATTATCATAAAATGAAATAATTTTGACTATGTAGAGCAGTCATCAGAGTTACCTTGACAGTATCAAGGACAATATCAAGGGAGTTTTAAAAGATAGTACTCAATAGTTACACATTCTGTGAAAACACTGATGATGCTTTTATACACATGGGTGATGGAAATTACCCAAAACCACCCGCTTTAGGTAGTTGAGGACAATTTATGTTCTGATCATTAGAATGGTTGAAATGAAAGCATTTCATGGAACAAAAAAATAATAATAATTCTAAAAAATAGGTAGGTAGTTACTAACATTTCTATATTTTAAAAAATCTTAACTTGAAAAGTAAAAATGACAGTTAAGTAGATTATGTTAGTCAGGCATCTATTTACTTCATACAATACTAACTTGGAACAATATAAAGCTTCCCACAACGTAGCTAATTGAGAAAAGTTTGCACCTAGGTAAAACCCCTCATCTTGAACTTGTGTGGGTCTTTGCTCCAAGATGGATGCAGGTTTTTACCCCATTCTGCAGTGTTTTGCTTAACCAGACAACTACAAGTTTAAACAAATGCAATCAAAGTAAACTACACAGTATTTAGAAACTAAAGCGTTTTCGTTCTCTACTGAAATTTTGGATTTATAGATATGTGAAGTAATATCAGCTCAACAATCACGTGAATTTTAAAAAATATTACATTAAAAATGAAAAATTGAAATTTACTTCATTTTCTCTGTACGGAGTGCTACTTTTGTCCCTAGTTATGAATACATAACTGGTCCGATTGAAAAAACATTGCGATCATATTAAATCAGCCGATGCAGGTTTTTGCCCCAACACAGGCCTTACATACCCTACTCGCTTCATGAGATATAATTTTTCAAACACTAAAATATACTGAAATATTAGTCAAAATACCAAAGTACTCAATTAAAAAAAATAGTTACATGATCGAATAGGAAAAAAGTGTTTAGATTTCAAATCTTTTTGAATTTATTTGTTTATAAATCCTCTGTTAGTTAAAAAAAGCAAGATTTTACAAACCCTTGAATTTTGTAAAGATGTGCAAAATCACAGTTTTCAACACGCTCTAATGAAAAAGATTTTTTTTTTTTTTTTTTTTTTTTTGCAAATGGATTTTAAGTTCTTTTCCATATAAGTTTTCCACATTAAAAAGTATGGGAAAAATCAACTGGCAACCTACATTGTTGAAATTCTGTGGAATTACCCTAAATCCTCAATTTTATAAACAAATGGAATTTTAAAAATTGTCCTATTCTTATAGAATTTGCTTTAGTTTAAAATATATGACTATGTTGTAATAACAAAAACATTAAGTAGTAATGAATATCAATATATTGCATGTTTCAGACACTATATTTGTTTTGATAAAGTAACATACTATGCTGTTTCTGATTTTTCTATCATACATTGAACTTCCATTATTGCTTCAATTAACAGAAAAGAAGATTTCAGTAAAGCAAGGCATTAATATTAAAATGAGAATAGGAAAATGGATTAAAAAAAATTTGAAATTTTTATTGTATTTTTTTTCTTTTAATCCTTGCTCTTCCAAGATGAAACTTTTACGAATATTTATTTTGTTAAAGTATCCAACATTTCTTTTTAATTTAAGAAAATATTGATTTTAAAATGCAAGGGGAAAAAAATTACTTTAGCAATTTTGGCACAAAAATAAATATGAAAGAAATAATATAGCCAAGTTATGTTGCTTGTACATGTAGCGCATGTAACACCAATACAAAGATTTTATTTGTAAGCAAAGTTCATTTTAAGCAAACAAGTATTTGTAAATTTGTAAGCATACAATGAATTCCCAGATCAATGGATTGGCTGATGCAGTCTTATATCTGGCCAGTCAGATTAACAGATATTAAACTGTTTTTTCGCATCAGGGATATGTTAAATGTGACATATACTGTTATTTGGTATCAATGGTTTGAAAAGTAGAATCATAGTTGATATTATAAACATTTGTGTAGATATGCTGTAGCATGTTTGTGATGAATTGGAATAGTGCTTGGATATTTAGAAAAACCCATTTTTCTTATAAATAAAACATGTATTGCTGCCATACATACTAGCAACATTATTTCTTTCAGTATGTTAGTCATTTTAGTTTTCATTTTGGGTGCCAAAGTTGTAAAGATAATTCTCATTCATCCAATATGAGTGCAAATTAAATGGATTAAAGAATCACAGACATTTCGTCAGCATAAGTCATAGACAGAAGAAAAACATTAACAAAAGTTTAACCAGAAACGAGATATCATGGTGTAGATGTCACCAGAACATCATTGTCCTAGTGGCACCTAGACATGAATAATTATGAAAAAAAAAAGGTTTAAATAGCATATTTTGAACTTTGATGATAATTTTCTTTTACACAGGATTGGTAAAAATTAATGTTAGGCTGCATTGAATTAAAGCCCTTCTACATGTATAAATTCACCTTCTAAGTGAATGTTTAAAAGAAATAAATGATATGAGATTCATGAATGTACAATGAAATATTAGTATATTATTAATTAAAAAAAACACAATAAATAAATAATCTAATTCAAATGTATCATTTTTAGATAATTGCTGGAAATTTTGGCCTTAGTTATGATGAAGCTAAAGCTCAGTTATCTTTGTGGGCAATTATGGCTAGCCCACTATTAATGTCTAATGATCTTCGATCAATTAAACCAGAATTCTTGACACTGCTGAAAAATGAAGAAGTAATTAAAGTTAACCAGGACTCCTTGGGAATAATGGGGAAAAGAATATATTCTGTAAGTATATAGCATGTAGATTTTTAAATATATTTTCACCAATATTTAGAAACATATAAATGATCGCTATACTTTTTTATAAATTCTGAACTAATCTTATAGGATTTTTCTTTAAAAAATAAGGTGCTACCTCAATAATATTAATAAAAATAATAAAAAAGATGAATAAAGGAATGCTCAGCTATTTTTATCACTTTCTACTAGTGTTTAAACTGCCTTGTAGCTAATGTTGTGAGTACCTTGATGTTTTGGAAAGAAATTAACTAGAATAAAAAATCTTGCATTACACAGATTATGAAATGCTGTCCAACACTATCAGAATATTGTAATGAAACTTCATTTTTTACACAATAAGAAGAGATATTTAAATAAACAATTTAGAAAAAACATGGCACAGTCAAAGACCCATTTTCAGTAATTACTGTCTTAAAAGGGGGGGGGGGGGAAGGAATGTATGTGAATCCTTTTATTCTAGTCCAGCATATGTTCTATGGATTTTATACCTTACCACATGGTGAGACTAAAAAAAACTAAACCTGCAATGCTATAATCCATTAAGGATCCTGGCCTACAGTGCCCAGCCCTGTTTTCTTGACCATGGCCCTGCGGTGCTATACAGCATATGCCTGGGTCAGGTGGTCAGCCTAACATGGGACACTCAGTGTTTAGTTCCCAAGCAAGCTTGGTACTCATTTTATCAATCCCAAAAGTTTGAGTGAACCTTGTCCAGCCCGCAGCTCAGAATGAAACCGTTGACCTATAGCATGGTAGCACAATGTGTTGACCATTAAGTTACTGCACTTCATATTATACTCACACCACATAATGTAGTAAAATTTAGTTTAGTTGGAAAATGAATAACATACTTGAAAATACATTTTCAGCAAATCCTGTCTATATAAGCTAATTAATTTTAATTCTTTTGAATATCCCTGTATATGTCCTATAGAATTTATACATACAATATACTTAGTTAAGCTTGAAAATGTCTAACACAACTTTTTGCAAGTATTTCCCATAAAAAAATTTAAGTACAACAGTTTCAATGACCAAAGGGTTGTAACACCTGTCAATATAGCAATGCCTTTAAAAGAGGTTACAATACTTATATCATTGATACTGCTGTATCTAAACTATAGCTTCCCAATCCCTCATGTTCACCTCAATCTTTTTCTCCTTCTAATATTAGCATTGTTTTACCTCACTGTCCCACATCCAGCCTTCCTATTGCTAAAATTCTTAAACAATGATTTCAAAATAATTTTTAACCCTGAGAATAAATTCTCTCACTCCAAATTGAAAAGCCCTTGAGATTTTCTAATTCCTAGGTATCTGTAGTATTAATTTCCAGTATGGTCTTTCCTATACTGTACAAACTAAATGTGGTTTAAAATGTTGAATAAAAGAACAGAAGTTCAAAAAATTCATAAGCAAGAAACTATCGGCCATTGCAAAACATTGCTGAGAGATTAATCACACCATTGACACTGTTAAAATTATATCTTTACCCATTTCTATACTTGAACTTAACTTTCTTGAAGCATTCCATATCTATAAAAATCATAATGTTGTTAATTGTGTCTTCACTGTTTCCTCATTGTCAGATTTTTGGAAATATTATATAAAAATCTTTTCTTATTATCTACTAATATTTTTCATATTGCCAGTACTTTTTCTAATTTAATTTCCCCCTGGATGTTCCCTATAATTTTCTGTAATTCTATTGGTTAATAAAATGAATTGAATCCATTTCTCTCTCTACATATGGGCAAAATGCCATCATTCTTCACGCTAATGCACATTTTTCTATTTGATTTTGTTAAGTTTCAATTGTTGCAATTTTAACTGTAATCTTTTTATTTAAATGTATGACACATGTAAATACCCTTTTTTGGAGATCTGAGCTTTCCCTCCTTTTTGCATTTCCAAAGCTTAGTTTCTGGATATTGGCTATGGATTGAATTATTTTACTTCATAGGTTTCTATCAGAGGTGAGGAGTCGTTGACTTTCAATACTCTTTTGCACCATCTGATTAAAATTTTTTCTTTGCACTAATGACAGTGTTCTGAATGCTACTGAAAGTAGTCTGCAATAGTTAGAAAAGTTCTGGTGCTTAAAACATTGTTTTATCTGTCTATATTATACAGTACCAAGAATCATCTTCATTTTTATTTATTTATTGTTACTATTAAATAATAAAGGCAGAAATTTTTGAAAAGAAGGTTTTAGAAATTTTAAACTGTGTACTAAGGGAAGCAAAAATACTGAGGGAGAATTTACATGATTATTTATTTAATGTTGTAACAAAACAACAAATAGGTAGAATTTTTTTTTTTTAAATAATGTGTTTATAAGAGTACCTTTTGAGTAAAACCTACTTGTAAAATTGATTTGATATACAATCTCTAAGGCAGAGAAAGAAATTATCAACTCGCTCTAAATTATAGTTTAAAATCACGAGAAAAAGATCATGGAATTATTTGAAAAGCTATCTGTTTTCATTGCAATGTCTAACAAAGTGACATATGCTATCATCATGCAATACATATATCTGAAAGATTGTGATAATTTAGTTTTATTATTATTTTTCTGCTTTTAAAAAAGAAAAATAACATGCATCACACATAGATACATGCATAAATATATTTGCACTCAAATATGTGCATTTGTCAAAAAATAATATCTTTGTATGCATGCCTACATTATTATGTCACAATGTTAGTGCGTATGAGTTCTGTTTTTGGTTGAAACTTTAATAAGGGCTAATATTCAGTTTCAGCCTGAAAAACTTGTTTGGTCAGCACTAATGAATCGCACCAATTTCAAGATAAAAATTGTTTCAAAGTGTAAAAACTTTAAAACTCTAGTTTTCTACAAATTAAGAATGGAAAAAAAAGAAAGATATTATTTCATTTAAAATATAACTAATCTAACTTTATTATTATTTTTAGAACAACAGCATTGAAATATGGAAAAGACCAATAAGCCCAATCAGTTACAATGGCAAATATTCTTTTGCTTTAGTATTCTTCAACCGCAGGACATTAGGAGGACCAGTCACTGTAACAACAGAGTTTAAATCCTTAGGGCTTGAAAAAGCAAGTACCTATAAGATTTATGATGCATTTGGTGAAAAAGGTATTAAATTAGATCTTGAAAAGAATGAAATTACATTAAAAGTAAATCCTTCTGGTGTCAGGATGGTTATAGCCAAAAATATACAGTGAAATGCATTACCATATAGTGTATTTTTTTTTAATGTGTCATAATTGTAAAAATACAGCACAGTATTTAATATGCAATGTTCTCATATGTCAAAACAAATTCAGTGTTTTGTTTTACTAATGTATAGCTGAAATCATATGCCATTGTTACTTTTTTAATCTAGAAAATAAATAAATAGAAATGGATAAATCTTTCTCACTTCTAAAGTCATAAAGTAATGCTTCCATTGTAATTAGCCTAGAAGAAATATTATCATCTAAAGCAGTGGTTTTTGACCTGAGGTATGCATACAACTGAGGGTATAAATGTAGAATGTGGGATGAGGTATGCATACAACTGAGGCCCAATCTTCGCAGGCCTGTTGGGGGTATGGGAAAAGAATATCGGTAACGGCAGAAATTACGAAAATGGTTCAATGGAAAAATATAAACAAAGTTAATATTTTTGGATTAAAAAGTTAGTCTCATGTATAACTCTAATGTGTTACTCTCAACATGAGAGAAACAGCCCACTAGATCTAGTAATTCATTGATAATTCAATGTCACTAGCTTTGCCTCCCTCTAATCTTATTGCATTATTACTTATGTTTTCCCCAATCTTCACAAAAATTGAAGAGAACCAAGAACTCAGTAAAAAAGCATTAAGATACTTGTTGCCTTTCACAAACACAAAGCTTGTCAAAGGAGCATTTTCGTCTTATGCATACATTAAGAGCAAATATCGCAATAACCTTGACGTTGTTCCTGACTTGAGATTATATCTGTGTTCATTTGAACCTGATTTTAAAAAACTCAGCTCCATGAAACTAGTTCGAGGATTTCCATTGAAAGTATTAAAAGCCATGTTTGACTACTTGAATATCATGATGCAAAATTGTTGTAAACTTTCATTGTAAGTTATTTAAAAATTATTTTAATGCTATATTGATTTCTTTTGATGTTAAGCTAATATTATAAAAAGTAAAATTAATTTTAAAATTTAAGATAAAAAAATAAAAGGTAAGAAATGTCAATGTAATTTGAGTCTATTGTTTAGCTCTGCTAAGATGATTAACAATTTAAAAAAAAACAAGCATGTTTGCGTTATGTGTTTATGACAAAAGGGGGTGAAATGTAATGGGGTTCCTAAATGAAAAACCTAAGCAAGGTGTACATGAAAGAAAAAAGGTTGAGAACTGCTGATCTAAAGCATGAATGAAAACAGGATTTGAAGCAAAATATTACTGCAGTTATAATAATGTTAATTAAAAGACAATTCTACATGCATTTTTGGGTTGAAATGAATACTTATTTTGGTACTTTCCTGTTGTAGGCCTTGGCAAGGAAAGAAAATTTTTCAAACTAATTTTCTGGAAACCTATTCACTGCTTCACACAAGCAATTATTTCAATATTTGTACAATTTATTTAATATAGAGACACTATTTATCTGTTATTATATATAAACAGAAGTAATTTATCAACTACATACATACACAAGTATTTGTCAGTTCATCACAATAGTTCACCAGTTTTGTTTTCATAGCTGTTTATATCATTTGGCAAAAAACCTCACATTTTTAATCCTCTATTGCATATTGTTCCCAAAAGGTAATGCTAATATGTTTTTATGTATTGACTTTATATAACGCATATTCAATGTGTCTGGTGCACGGTGTTCCCTTTTGGAAAATTACAAATCACTAGTAAATATTTTGCTGAAGGCCTTCTTAAAAGATATAAATACCCTTTATAACATAGAAGTACTCTTATTTTGAAAACATTGACTGATTACAGAATGAACTTATTCATATATTTTAAGCTTCTTGTGAAATTTTAAATACTGATCCATATTTCCTGTCTTTTCACACTTATTTATTTAAAATACATCCAAGATCCTTCATCTAATTATACAATACTAAACAAATTCTTCTGAACAAATAGGACTTATTTATTGGCTATCATTTCTGAAAATGAAATAATTTTAATATTTTTGCTCTGGTAGTTTTCATTTATTATCTTAGATAATTTCAAATTTTGTTTCCTGCATCCTGCACCATTAATTAAAAAAAGTAAGGTATAGTACAATTAATAAAAGTTTCAAGCTTAAATGCTTTTCATTTACAGAACTTCATATTACAATAAAATGTCAGAAAAGTAAAACAAAATTAAAAGTGCCTAAGATTAATATTTTATATTTTGCTTACTGTATATTATATCAAGTGAAAATAATAAAATAACTTTAATGTCATTTATGTTTCTCTGGAATTGAGGAGAAAATAAAGTTTTCCTCAATGTGTCTGTCATTAAAATTGCATGCTTTTTATAGCTATTGAATAAACAGTTGTTTTACATGACTATCATTTGGCTATAGTTTATAATCAGGGGTTATCTCTTTCACCTTCAGAAGTCATAGTAGGTCGTAAGTAAGATTTTTTTTTAGCATCCCATGCAGTTACACAGTCTTGGCTCTTTCTAAAGCTATCTCCATCAATAATGTCTGAATTAGAACAAAGACTTATTATTATTCAAGAGTATTTTCAATAATGAACTTTGGCTTATTATAACAGCAATGACCAGACTATAAGAAATTGCGTAACAGTTTTAATCTTAATTCATTTATTTAGAAGTGAATACTGTTAAAAATTTTCAATTAATTATGCATTTTGTGTACACTTGATATCCCACTTCCAGATTGAGCATTAAACACATTCTATTATCTTAAACAAGAACGAAAAATCATGCGTCAAGCATAGATTATGTAACACTTTCCAACGCTTCCAAAATAATTTTACAAATCATTACCGTTTAATAAGCTGAAAGATAACATCTAAGTAAACAATTTGGAAAATGCATAAGATATTTAAAAACTTAATTTCAGGAATTTCCAACATATATTTCCAACATATACAATATTCGGAAAAATATCCAAATACTTTTATTCAGCCCTGTATATGATCTATCGATTTGTATATATACTACATAGGATGCTAAATTTTAGTTTAAGTAGGAAACACGTAACACAGTTTAAAATTCGCCTTCTAGAGTTTCTGTCAATAAACGGAAATGTGTTCGCGAACTTTTGTGCTACCCTGTATATGATTTACAGAATTTATACACACCAAGTAATAGAGAAAAAGTGAGTTAAATTTAAAATCACGTTCAGCAACTTCAAACGCACTTCCAGGAATTATTGTTAACAGACAGTAGAGAATTCTTTTGTGTGTCCCTGTAAATGAACGATGACTGCTATACACACAATATTCTGTAGTAAGCCTCTTGTAATACACTTTAGTGATATATATAAATTTCAATGCGTTTAAAATAGTGAAACATTATTTAATTAAACCGCAAACGATTTTTCACCATAGACGTAATGTAACAGAATTCTTTTGACTGTCCCTGTAAGGTGCTATGCACACACTATTCCATATTAAGCTTCTTGTAATGCACCTTAGTGATATATATCAATTACAATGTGTTTGAAATTGTGTAACATTATTAAAATAAACCGCAAATGATTTTTCCCCATAGACCGTAATGTAATGGAATTCTTTTGAGTGTCCCTGTAGAAAAACTATAAGTGCTACACACTTCAGTTGAAATAGGGAACATGCTATAGATAACGACAATAACATATAAAAATTGCAGGGCAATCTGAGTATATTTACGGAAGTTAGAGCACGGACAAATGGCAGACGGCCATATGGCAGATAAACTGAAGTCATAAATACTTTTCAACTAGGTTGGAAAGTGTTAAAAAAATGGCCTAGATATTCTTTGTTTAAAAAAACTGATTTCATTTTAAAGTCACAAATTAAATAGTGATTTTCCCCCTTACTATTAAAATGCCTTAAAGATGTCTTAAGTATATAAAGTAGAAACACTAAAATAACTGTAACAGTTTATTCAGCTTACAGTATAAAGTTAAATAGTATACTTTGGTACAAACAACAATAGCAAATTGCGTATCATTTGAAAATTTGATTTTATAAAGTAATAAAAATAAAGCATATATTTGGCACTACAAATTTCACTCCAAAAATGTTTTAAGAGATCACACAGGAGTTTCAACTACCCAGATATATAATAAGCTATTTTTTGGATATAAAAAATGAGCAAAAATCATTGACTGACTGAAAGAAAAAAATTCCTGTAGCTACTAATTTAGATTAATGGTACACATTGTTTTAAAGATAATACCTTAATAAAAAAGCTTTCAGTTATTACTGACATGTTTAAAAGCAGAATTTTCTTTTTTGGTGATTACAGTGATAATGTAGACATTTTCAACAAAATACAACAAGAATTCCATCTGAATATCACACAGCTGCTTCTACTTTTTTTACAAACAATGGCATATATATTTTTCATTTTTGCTGCTTGCTACACAACCATTAAAAGGAAAATGATCACTAAATAAAAAAATAAATTATAGTACAAACAAAAATCTATACATGCATTCAGGAGATCTCAAATCTTAATCTGGGTAATAAGAGCCATAACAGATATACCAAGGCAATGCAACAATAGTACACTTTGATTAAAACAAAAGAACAATCATAAGAATATAACAACATTATTTGAAACTAAATACATAACAAAACTGAAAACAATTATAAAAGTACATTAAAAAGTGACTGGATGAATCGATTTTTAAAATAATTTCTTAAAGAAATGTATTAATAAAGGGAGAAAAAACCTGAATTATATGCAAACATAAGAGATAAAAACAACAGTTTAGTTTATCATAAAAATATCACAAGATTTTAACACGACTTAATATAATTAATTATATATTTCATAAATATAGAAGTTTTAGCCAAAGGGATTTCATAAATAATCTCAATAATAAAACAACAAATTTTGATATATAAGGTGTGATGCTTTCAGACAAACTTTAGACTTCTCTTTTTGTAACAGAAGAAAAAATAAATTTAATTAATATACCTACAGGAAAAAACAAAGAGAATAATTAAATAACAAAATACCTAAAAAAAAATCCTGGCAAGACAGTAAATATAAAATAATTGTAGCCTAATACTTAATAGTACAAATAAAAATAAAACAAATTTTTGCTAGCAAATGTTTCCATTTTATCCATGAAGACGGAAATGCAATTATCAAGATGTTGAAAACAAATATGAAGTACGTTATTAATGAAATGCTATGTTAAACTTCAGATATATGCTACTAAGCATAAAAATAATGTATTATAAATTTATTAACTAATTAATGTTTTTCATCTCGTGATTAAAATGCTACAGTTTCTCAGATTATACAAGTTGTAATAATTTGAAATAATTGTGTTAAAATTAATCTAGTTTCTGAGATTAACCCTCTAAGCGTGTGGAATGTAATATTCCGTTCACTAAGCTCCAGGTTTCACTGCAATATATGCAATGTTTAAGATAATATAATTCTATAGATTTAATGAATTTTCAAAACATTGAAGAATGATTAATACTCTCAAGGGTTACATTCATATTTGTAATTAAGTTCTATTTATAATGCTAAAAGAATCATATTTTTTTAGCATTTAAAACAAAATGCAGAGAAAACAACATTACAATTTTACTCTTTTTCAAAACGCTCAGAGGGTTAATACCTAGTTTAGCTTGGTTGTTCACAATAGTTCAGAATTAACTTTGAACTGAAAGTACTGATCTCTTTGGCACATGAATAAAAACATCCTTGTTACCAACAAACCAAACCAAGTAAATTAATAAACTATTTCACTTCCCAATAAAGAGCAGGTTTCGATTCAGGTAAAATTTGGGGCCTATTTAGGTCTTCACAAAAATACCTTTAATAAAACAACCCCTTCACAAAATTCCTCTTAATAAAATAAGCCCCTTCACAAAATAATATTCCATAAAAACATACTCTTCATGAATTATTTGTATTTTATTAAGCTTTAAAATGTGTGATTAACAACAAAAAAAAACAAGCTCATCAGAAACGAAAACTTTAGCAGAAGGACTTACAATAGTTATTAATAAATGCTTGGTTCGAATTTGAGTAGTTGGATTTCATCTTTCATTACAAAATGCTATTTTTCACAAAATGGGCCCCAAGAAATACCCCCGCATCAACCCCCGAAGATAATTATTTTATCCATATTAAATTAAATGCATATAGATTGGCAGGATGTGATTTCAAGTAGTCATCACTTGGATATCAAAAATCTTGTGACTGATTAAGAAATAATGCTTTTATTGCAAATTAGAAAATATTTACTTGAACAAATATATATATATATATAAAATAAAATATTTGTTAACAAAAATAGGTTAAGAGATACTTTAAACTAGAGTTGCCAGATTGTAAGTCTTCCCCATAAGTAATATGTTTTTTAGGCCATTGTCCATTTCAATTAGTCCTGTATGATGATTTCTTTTATTTTTTTACCATATCTGACTTTTAATAATTTCAAGAATTTTTTTCATCTTTTACTTTGCTTCAAATATTTCACCTTTTGCCAAAAAAGTCACATGCATGCATATAAAATGTAAAAATGGCTTGTTTCTGATCAGGATCACAAAAATCTTCGGAGAGTTGTGTCATATGAAGAGCGCATGAGCAAACCCTTGGAGCTAGCGGCTCGCCAGAGGATCATTCTAGAATTAGATGAAGATGAAAGGATCTGAATCAGCTCTCAGTCAGACTTTTGTAAATGTTTGTACCGTCGCCTACATAATAACGAATGGCTTGCTCATTTTGCTGAAAACTGCAGAAAATATATAGTTGGTTTTAACACATACCCTGCCCAAGATTCTCAGTGGATCAGCTGATTTTTGTTTACTTTTATATCCTGCCCAGATAATGGATTGGTGAGAGTCAGGCTTCAATTTTGGTGCAGGGTTGATCGTTTGGTCCAAATTTTTGGGAAAGTTTGCAGCACCCTCTTTGCCTCCTTAATATGTATGACATGGTTTGTACAATTATCAGTGTCGAATATTTTTACAGTTTATTTTGTTTGTTCTTTGAGTTTGAGATCTTTGCCTAAGCAAGATTTATTTTATTTTTTTTACATATTTTGTTTGATTCTAAATTGGACCTTAATTGCACTCTAACAAAAAAAAAAACGCAGTAGTATGATCAAATTTATTTTTAAAAATGGGAGGATATTTATGAGTGGTTACCCGGGCCGAATGAAAATAGAGCTTACTACAACTTATGTAGAAAAGATTTTATTCAAAACAGCACAGTCACAATATTGAAAAGTCAAGACACTCTTTCGAAGACAACAACGTGCCAGTTTTTACTATTCAAGCAAATTTTTTAATATAAAAAGGAGTCATTTTTTTTACTGGGGGAAAAGAAGGGTGCTAATTATTTTTGGATGAGGTACAAGGTGCTTTTTTAATATATATATGAGGGAAAAAAGGGTGCTTGCTATTTTGTAAATCAAATGGCAGGTTTGGTGCAGCACCCTGCTGAAACTCTCTTGGGAAAATTCTGATGAAAAAAAGATGGTAATGTAATAAACCAAAACAAACTAGTGTCAAAGGAAATCTTCCTTTTTTCCGAGATAAATGTGGCACAACCCTAGTTTAAACCATACATCTGAAATTTATGTGGATTTAACAATGGCTCTTAGGCAAAAAGAATTGCTAAAATTCTATAACGTAACAGTTAGTAATAATCAAATGAAACCAAAACTTTATATTAAAAAAATTGTAAGACAACTGAAAAAACAAAGTTATTCACTATCTGAAAAGCATATTAAAATCACTGCAGATATATTGAAATATTTATTCACTGGCAGAGAAATACACTATTTTGCATTTTAGGTAGAAATTGCTTGGATACAAAAGTGATTTGGACTAAAATCTAAAAACAATGGTAACCTTAAAATAAAAGTAGAACAGCCTAATTTTAACAAGGTAAATGAAACAGGTGTACATTTTTTATTATATAACAGGTCAATTGAAAAGTCCCCGGCCTGTCACATAGATGGCGCTACTAGAATTAAATCCACATGTTTTTTAGTTAGCCCTAACCCTCAAAAGATGCGTGTATAAATTTGACAGCTGTCGGATCTTTAGTTTGTAAATTATAGCATTTTGAGTGAAGGAACTTTTGTTATTGTGAAAAAAATGGATAAAAAGGAATTTCGTGTGTTGATAAAATATTGCTTTTTGAAGGGAAAAAATACAGTTGAAGCAAAAACTTGGCTTGATGCCGAGTTTCCGGACACTGCCCCAGGAAAATCAACCATCAAGGATTGGTATGCTAAGTTTAGACGTGGTGAAATGAGCACCGAAGACGGTGAACGCAGTGGACGCCCAAAAGAGGTTGTTACCGATGAAAACATTAAAAAAATCCACAAAATGATTTTGAATGACCGTAAATTGAAATTGAATGAAATAGCAGACACTCTAAAGATATCAACTGAACGTGTACATCATATCATTCACGAATATTTGGGTATGAGAAAGCTCTGTGCAAAGTGGGTGCCGTGCGAGCTCACTTTTGACCAAAAACAACGACGAGTTGATGATTCGGAGCAGTGTTTGAAGATGATCAAGTGTAATAAACCCGAGTTTTTGCGTCGATATGTGACAATGGATGAAACATGGCTCCATCATTTCACTCCGAAGTCCAATCGACAGTCATCCGAGTGGACTGCACATGATGAACCCACTCCAAAGCGTGGGAAAACGCAACAGTCTGCTGGCAAGGTTATGGCATCTGTATTTTGGGATGCGCATGGAATAATTTTCATTGACTACCTTGAAAAAGGAAGGACCATCAACAGTGACTATTACATAGCGTTATTGGACCATTTGAAGGACGAAATCGCCGAAAAATGGCCGCATTTGAAGAAAAAGAGAGTGCTGCTTCACCAAAACAATGCACCGTGTCACAGGTCAGTGAAAACTATGGCAAAAATCCATGAATTGGGCTTCGAATTGCTTCCTCACCCACCGTATTCTCCAGATCTTGCCCCCAGCGACTATTTTCTGTTCTCAGATCTCAAAAGAATGCTCGCTGGGAAGAAATTTTCGTTGAATGAAGAGGTAATTGCCGAAACTGAGGCCTATTTTGAAGCCAAGGACAAATCGTACTACAAAAATGGTATCGAAAAGTTGGAGGGTCGCTATAATCAGTGTATCACCCTTGAAGGGAATTATGTTCAATAAAAAAAACTAATTTTGCCAAAAAAATGTGTTTTACTATGGTAGGCCGGGGACTTTTCAATTGACCTGTTATATATATATATATATATATATATATATATATAATAAAAGTATTTTGAACGTATTGCATTATTTCAGCTATGTTAAAGATTAAAAATACAGATCATGCACATAAAAATTTTTGTAACAGAATAACTGCATCATCAGTACATAATAGAGGTGGGGAAAAAAGTTACTTTTCTTTAACAAGGTTCTATCATATTGCAATATCTGGTAATAAATTACAATAATCTAATAAAATTGTAACTTATTTCTAGTAATTAGTCTAGGTGGCATATTTGGCATTGCATTATTTATAGAGTGCGGCAATCTTTTTTTTAGATTGTATCCCATTTCTCAAGTATGCCATGCTGTCCTTTTTTTTTAAAAAAAAAAAACATTGTTTGTTTACAGTGACCAGATGTGTGTTTTAATCAAATGACACTTTATAGAGAACTTTCAGTAACATTGTGTACTTCAGAAACACAAAAAAAAAAAAAAAATCATTAAAAGCGAATGAATGTTCAATAATGAAATCTTTGTTTCAAGGAGACTTAGTATCTCAAAAACTTTGAAATTTGATGAAAAATATCTGTTTATTTTTTTAAGCTAAAACAATCCTAAAGTACATTTCTATAAAATTTCAGTGACCTACCTTTACTAGAGAACAAACCACAGCTATTTTTACAAATAACTGTTACCTGTTTTATGTAGTGAATGAAATATTTAAATGTATTTATGTCAGTTTTTATTTAATTATTATTATTTTAAAAATTGATAAAGTTTTGAGAAATATATACAATATTGTTTGATTTTTGGATGGGAATGGTTTCATGCACAAATCATTTATGTTTGAAATTTTTTACTCATGATGCTTTTGAGGCATACCCTCAGACTTATTTGCAAAGATAGGCAATGCAATTTAAAATTTTATCTAAACTATCCCATTTTTGTGGAAATTTTCATCTTGTACACTGTGTTTTATATAAGGCTGATTCTAATCCAAACTGGCTATTTTTTGACACAATCCTGAATTCATTTTTATTCACAAATTCAGAAAAATGGAAGGTGTTTTTATTCAGAAATTATTAAATCAAATAGTGTTTCATATTTTTCGATAAAGGAAAGGGATATTTCAGATAATTATGTTAAAGTTGGTGTTTTGAACTAAATTTCCTGACAATCTGAGACTACATTATTTAACAGGAACTTTGTAGAAAAATTTTCGTACAGTAACAGGTTCTAAGACAATAATATTATTATTTATTCTATTACATTAAATAATGCCCGTCCCTAGTACATAATATTGCCTTTCAGAAAAGAATAGTTTAGAAGAGATGCTGTGTTAAATAAAATAAAATAATAATATATAATATAATTAGTGACAGGAGAGAGAATATTCACAACCAAGAAACATGTTTAACAAAAAAGAATCTTTGAAACATAATACTGAAACTGAGATGATTCTTTATAAAATCATAAAGGAAAAAAAATAACAATCTGGTAAACATAACAAAGCTAAGATTCTTTTTCTGAGCTAGCCTTTTTCAGAACACAAAGTAAAAGAGCTCTGCAATTAAGATTACACAGTGTACTCAATTAATGAAGAAGGCAAACTGGTAAACATAACACCATTTCTAACAAATTAAAAATAGTTATTTCTACACAGGCATTCTAACCCTTTAAGACCTGAAGAGTTTTGTAGAAATTAAAAGCTTGGTTTTTAAACTTAATAAAATCATATTTGATTGAAAAAAATAAATAAAAAATTACGTTGTCAGGTTACGTCAGAGAGGATGCACACAATTGTGTGGTGCAGGCTCGGCTTTAAATAGCAGGGAAAGAGGAAATTGTTTTTCTTTTTCCTTAGGATCACCTACACAATTGTGTAGGTCAGGTCTTAAAGGGATATATAAAATATTTTTTAAGCAATACCTATTTAGAAACAGTCTATCAAAATATATTGAAATAAAACAAAATTAGCATTCTCTTGCAAAAGACAACTTTGTGTAAAACTGTGACAAGCAATAAGTGAGTTTTTGAAATTCAGTTAAAAGTACTTATAAAAACTAATATAAAATTTAAACTATGACAATATAATAAAAAAAGTAACTTTTACATGCCTTGAACAACAATGGAAACAAGAAATATTTTATGTACAAAATTTGTAGAATTGAGAAAATATGGCACAGTACAAAAAGAATTCTGAATACTGTGTTGATTGGCTAAATAATTTATAAATAATACAGTATAAAAAAAAGAGGTATATGTTGAAAAACGATATAAATTCTTAAAGAGAAAATATCAGATAAAAATATTATTTTAAATCAATCAAAAAACAAACCAGTAATCTATGGTATAAACAGAATTTTTAAATATTGATAAAGAATAATACTGTTCTACATCACAATTGGAATATTGACACACTAGGACAAATCACTTGGATGGCACAGTCTGAAATGATAATGAGTCACATTTAAAAAGCTAAATGCATGAAGATATGTGATGAAGACTGGGAACAAAAATATGAATTATGTTCTAAACAAAAGTTGATGCAATACTTTCTAAAGTTTCTCTTATTTCTTTAAAATGGGGCCGCCTATCAGGATTATAATCCCATGTTCTAATCATCAATTCATAAATATATTCTGGTGTATTTGGGGGTGACTCCAATCTGTACCCTGTAATAAAAATAATATATATTTAATATCACATATATCAATTCATATTTTATATTCTGATATTAAATAAAATTCCTTGGAAACACTTTACATGTTAAAATCAGTGTGTGTAACTATGTGTAAAAGTAGATTTTTAGTTGTATGTACAGAAATAAAAAAGTTACAGTAATCCAAATTTTTAAAAAAATGTTTGAAACTTAAGACTAAGATTTAGTAATTTATCAATAAACATAAAGGAATGAAAAAAAAAAAAAAAAAAAAATAGCCATTGCACACTTTAAATCTACCAGAAAGTTCAGAATATGCACCATAAGTACTTGCAAACAAATTGTCTGCTGCATTTAATGGCAGATCTGTCCTTGTGCTATCATTCCTTGCAGATATCATATATATGATATGATCCAAATCCTTTAGTATAATCCACAGAGCAAATAAACCTGTTTTAAATCAGAAATTTTATTTAGTAAGTGAAGTGAGATATGTACCTCAAGGGAATAAGTTATAATTAAATAGGATTTCTAGTTCTAAATAAGTTTATATGCATTCCAGGAACTTTAGATTCAATTCTTAGTATATTAATGTTTCCATCATGGATAAATAATAGAATCAACAATTTCGGGAAGGTTTGTTTGGGATTAATTTGTAGATGAGCTTGGTTTTTCATTTTTTCATTTCAGTTATTTTCCATGAGCTTTTGATTTCTTCATATTTTTTTTTCTCACTTGTCTTTCTCACCTTTTTAACAGCCTTTTCTGCCTTCTCTAATCTCTTACCCTTCCCTCTAAATAATGATTTACATTATCACCAATAGACGCTAGCATGTTACAAACAGAAAAGTGCTAACCATCCATGTTGTTGCCAATGAAACATCCTTTAATCTGATATAGGTATAAACAATATTTCTGAAACTTATGTACTTAAAAAGACCTTAAGTAGTATAGTTTAATATAACAGAAAAATAATAAATGTGTATTTATAAAACTAAGAGGAGCGGACTGATGACAATATGGTGTCGGAGACCATATTTGATGTAGTGTTGGGATATGATGAGAGGTTTTAATCTATCCTCTCGATTGTTTTTGATTGCGTCAATTGTTTCTCGATGACACTAGTCAACTTTCATTTTTCTGATGGATTTGTTTATTTTTGGAAAATGGCTATCTGCAAGAGACACAAATTTTGTAGGTCATCGATCTCAAGAACTAATGCATGGAATTTCACCAAACTTCATATTCTGCCAGACCTTGACATTACTCGATTAGGCATATATCACTCATCAGGTGGCACTGGTATGCTGTTTTTTTTACGATTTCCATGAAAGACATCTCAGCATCTATGAGATGGAATTTTACCAAATTTAATATGTAAGATGTTTATTTAAAAATATATCAATTTAATTTTAGCTTTGTTTACTCTACACAAGGCGCTGCTATAATATTTTTTGTGGGGAACATTATAGTTTTATCTCATTTTCTGCTGGGTAGAAATGCACCGAATTTTACATTTGTAGTTAAGCACTACTCTTTGTAATTGGTGGTGTGTAACAGCGCTATTTAAATTAATATGTTAGAATAATGTAGATTGTAGAAGAAGGGTTTTGTGATGGTCTCATCATGCTTAGGTTTTGTAAAATATTATCTTTACAAAAATATAAAACATTATTAGAGCAAACTGCATTATGTTCACCATATGGAAAAATGTTTAATGTATTGACTGAAATGAAACAATAGTACCAAATTCTCAAGCCTAATTTGTGGGTTCAGAGTGGATATAACTTGACATGGGCAGAACTCTATCCAATATACACACACAAACACATATATATATACAGGGTTGTTATAATGAGGAATTTGCACACATGAGGTAATCGGCCAACTTTATATTTTTCTGATAATTCCGGGCTCATAAATTTCAAAAATGTTCTCAAAAATGTAAAAAAATCGTTCAATAATTGTTAAATTAGGTTTAAAGTTACGAGAAAACCATGCAACTTGAAAACGCTGTGTGACTGGCTATGACGTCACTGTTCACGATGTGCCAATGTTTACATTTTGTTTGCAAGCGGCGTTTTGGTTCTCGGCTCGGGTTTTGCAAGCATTTTGAATTTTTTTATCTCGAAATTTATTTCTACTTTGGTCTTTACGATATTTTTATCAATCTCTCATTTTCGTTGTATCTCGCTATTCTAAAAAAAAGTACTTAATTAATGCTGATGCAATTGAATTTATTGTGACATTTTGACTTTCTCGGCTTATAATACAGTAATTATTGCATATAACAACATGAAAACATGTAGTTTTGTAGAGAAATGTATAATAAATATGCTGAAGCAAGCAGTTTTTAAATCGAAGAATCATTTTATTAGCTATTTACTGTTAAAATTGGTCAAAATAGCTCATTTAAAAACTTTTATAGGATCAAAAACTATGCATAGCAATTTAATAATCTTTCGTAGGCATACTTGACTAGATTGTGGTGTGCAGAATGCAAACATTTTTCTAATTTGTTAAATTTTTAAAGTATTTTTCAAATTTTTCATTCAAAATTTCATTATCTAAATAAAGATTTAATCCATAGTTTGAAATAACATTTTATTTCTCATTGTTACCCGTTTTAAAATAGCCTAAATATGTAATAACATTTACAAAACTTTTCAATTGAAACATTTATTTACACCCGATTGTAAAAAAATAAAGAAACTTTAAAATAATTAAATTATTACGTGCGAAAAGCAATGAATGTTAAAAATCACTCCTAATTAAAACGATATATATTTAATTTGTCATATTTACATCATATAAACGATTTTCTTATAGCATGTAAAATAAAACTTTTTTTCTAAGCATTATAAAACTTTGGGAAGCAGCGACAGTTTTAACTTAAGACTGTTAAATCCAATACTTTCTGACACATTTCCGAATTCATTTTTGTTAGGAAACGCATGAAATAGGCAGGTGTTCTTATTCAGAAACAATGTAATCAAAGACGTTTTCTCTTTTTTGGAAAAGGCAGAAGATCTTTCAGAAAACGCTGTCAAAGTCGGCGTTTTGAACTGAATTCTCGACACGGCAGCACGAGAAAAGGGAAAAATGTATGTCACGTGATACAAATTGGTTATAACTTGATAAGTAATTTATTTATTTAAAAAATGGAAAACTCATTTCGATTTCAAATAGCTTCAATAGTTATGACTGCCAATTTCATGCTTTTGCGTTTAAAAATGAATCGCGTTGTTGAGAAGGCCATTTTAGAATCCCCTTAACTATTTTATAACAGCTCATTTTCAAATCTTTAATTGATCTTTCTTAACTAATCACGAAAACAGACGTCAGCTTTTGCGACAACAGTGGATGCGGTCTGGGGCGCCGAAAATTCCCCACTCAAAGGGAAATAAACAACAACCTGATTACAGGACATCGCCACTTCTTGTGATAATATCATTTAACTTTCCATAATCAAATAAAGTTTTTTAAACGAAGAAAATTAGCGTGTTTTTAAAGCCTGTGGGGTCTGGATGGGAGTTGTCGAGCATAACTGTTAGGAGGGCATATATATATATATATATATATACAGTAAAACGCGCTTAAGAAGTTTTCCAAGGGAATGGAAGGCAAAAACGTCTTAAACGGGAAAACTTCTTAAACGGGAAATTAAGAATGTTTGAAACAATCATTAGTTTAAGTTTTCATAGTTAGGAGAGGTCTTTTACATTGTTAAAATAATACATAAATTTATATAAAGTTGAGTTTTACTTAAGAAATTTAAACTGATTTGCACATTTAAAAAAAATCTGTCAATCAAGTAAAAATGCATAATTACCTTAGAAACTCTTTATTTAATCCAATGTTTGAAGACAGACAGGGGACATTTCTCTTTAAGCATCATTTGATATGCTTTTACAGAAAAAATCGGTTATAGATTTTTGCTTATGTTTTTTCTGGGCAATTTTTAGTTGATAACAGTCCAGTTGTCTTAAGTTTTTAAAAATTTCCTCAGGCACATTTTCAACACTTTCGATAAAACGGCGAAATGTTTCTAGTCCTTTCACAGCATCCGAAAAACTAGGAACTTCCTCGTGCTCTTCCTCAGTGTCACTCATTTCTTCATCTTCTGTAACCTCACAAATATCATCTACTGTAAGCACCTCACATGGCAATATCTCGTCATCTACTGACACATACTCTTCAAACGATGCTGTGAAATCCATCCTTCTTTGTAACGTCTTCCAATCATCTTCAATGTCCAATTCATATTCTTCTGTTGATTCTCCTTCCAAAAATCCTGCTTTCTGGAAACAATTGGCAATTACAGATGGCGTTATTAACTCCCATGCAGATAAAATAAAATGAATAGATTGCAAAACGTTTACTTTTCCTATCTCTCCAGTATTGTCCAGTTTTTCAATCATCCAATTCACAAGCCGTTTTCTATAGTGCTGCTTAAACACTTTAATAATTCCCTGATCCATCGGTTGCAAAACCGAAGTCGAGTTCGGTGGTAGGAAATGCACTTTTATGTTAGTAAAGTTACTCGTGTCTTTGGAATGGGCGGCGCAATTGTCTACAAAGATGATGATGTTCCGTTTAGCTCTCCTCATTTTAGCATTTAATCTTTTCAAATAGGCTTCATAAATTGTAATCGTCATCCACGCAGTTTTGTTATTTTCATAATCACAAAGCAGTGATTTCACATTTTGAAAACATCTGGGTTTCTTGGATTTCCCAACAACCAAAATTGGCAATTTCTCGGAACCGTCCATGTTTGCACCCAATAAAACTGTAAGTCGTTCTTTATTTTTTTACCTCCGTCACAATTTTCACCTTTATATGCATACGTTTTATCCGGTGAAAGATTATAGAAAAGCCCACACTCATCCATGTTAAAGACATCTTTAGGATGATAGCCGGTTATCAAATCTGGTAAGATTT
Source organism: Maratus michaelseni (assembly GCA_963931845.1). Taxonomy (NCBI): domain Eukaryota; kingdom Metazoa; phylum Arthropoda; class Arachnida; order Araneae; family Salticidae; genus Maratus; species Maratus michaelseni. The sequence goes on along the minus strand of OZ007586.1, from coordinate 396,769,787 downwards.
GTTTCCATTCTTCGATTTCTTGAGGATCGACGCTTTTACTCTCACCTTTTATAGAATTGTAACTTAAACCAGCTCTTTTTTTCATTCTATCAATCCATCCATTTGAAGGTGCAAATTCAATCTCCATTTTTTTGGCAATTTCCTCAGCTTTTTCTCTAAGAATAGGTCCACTTATAGGAATATTGGCGGATCTGGCTTGCTTGAACCAAAGTAATAATTTTTCTTCCATAGCTTCATATTTTCCTTTTTTCACTTTTTTAATTTTTCGAGATTTATCAGAGGAGTCGTTTAATATAAGATTGCGTTTTGCTACAATTCCATTCAGAGTAGTCACCGGCATATTCAATCTCTTAGCAATTTCAACTCTTGTTACGTTTGGGTTGCTATCAACTTCTTTCAAAATTTTGATTTTGTCTTCAATTGACAAGGCCTTTCTTTTAATTCCCTTGCCCGACATTTTGAAGAGGAAAAAATAAATAAGAATTTTTTTCGTGAATTTTCCAAGACAGATTTGACGCTTACACTCACTCAAAAACAGATTGAATGAGCCAAACTGAACACAGCTTTGGTTTGGAATGAACCAAACATAGCTTTGGTTCATTCCATTCCTGGAAAGGGGTGAAAGAGACTCTATTCTAAGAGAAAGCAACTGGTCAACTTAAAGAACTACCCCTGAGTAGGAGCAAACCATTTCTCTTTAATCCCTTATCAGTCACTATTGTTGCAGCCATAAGGGACTCGGACTTACCCTCTCTCTACATTTCATCAGACAAACTGATATGAAGGTGAAATAAAGGTGACGACAATCCTTTTCAATCTTAAATGTGCCCTTTTGAATAGCGAAGAATATAGAGAAATGCTTTTCCAGTACAGAATGGGGGAAAAAAATCCCTCAAAAGACTGAAGTAATCGTGTTTTGAAAGTAAAATTAAGGGGAGAAAAAACTTCTTAAGCGGGAAAAAGTTTGGAACTAAACTTTTTAAACGGGTTATTTTAAAATTGTAAGAATAGGAAAAAAATGGGAATCGAAAATATAAACTTCTTAAACGGGAAAACTTCTTAAGCGGGAACTTCTTAAACGGGTTTTACTGTATATATATATATATATATATATATATATATATGTGTGTGTGTGTGTGTTTATTTATATCTAGTTCAAATTAGTCCAGGGGAAATGTACCAAAAAAGGGCGTTACCTTACAAAAGGTCGGGTAGAAGATTTTATTTTTTTGACTTGTATATAATAAGGCCAGCATGGAAAAACCGAATTATCCAACAAAATTTCTTAAGGGAGAATTTTCTGTAGCGAAAAAACACCAAAATTTTTTAACTTTTTTTGTTGTTTTTTAAATATCTCGAGACCCGTTGTCATAGCGTATTATTTGTTAATTACAATGTTAAAGAGGACAAAATTCTCTACAACTTTCATATTCACAACTTTTTTATACACTCAATAGCAAGCGCAGTACGACATTTAAAAAATAAGACAATTTTTTTCAATTTCCTTAAAAACCGTTAGAAACGTAGTTTTGTCCCGATGATTCAAATGTTCTCCAAGAATTTAATGATGGATGTCATCTTCTACATATTGATAGCAGTAAATTATCTGTTATTTGCACCACCTCCTATTTTTAAGTGCAGTTGTGATATCGTCAAAGTCTGCTTGTGTTTAGCACAACATATATCTGTGAATGTGCTTCCCCTCCCCCCCCCCCCCCCCCCTGCGTGACATCAAAAACAAACACACGAATAAAGTAAACATCGAATGTGACTTATGACTAAAACTACCTAATATTGAGCCAGACATGAGGAAGCTGTGCTTGATAAAACAAGTCCACCCTTTTCGTTAGCGATAGAAGCAAATTAGCCTACTGTGACATTATATGAATCAGTGTGCGCAAATATGTCATTAAGTATTGTGCCTTTTTTCCTATACCAAAATATTTTTTTTTTGTTTTTTTATTGTATGCATTATTAAAATTTAATGGTGATATTACTTTTTACTTGAATGTTATTACAAAGCAGCTAATCTTAGTACCAATTTAGTTATGTAATTATTCATTTTTAAATACAATAAAACCTGCTATGACGGAAACAGGAAAGACCGAAGACATATTTCGTTTTAGGCAGGTTCCTTTTTATAGGTTTTTCTAGGCTTTACGTTTTTTATTTGGTGGTACACGGAAGTATGAACTTCGATTTAGTGGTACGTTGGTCTAAAAGTTTGGGAACCTCTGCTCTAGAAGAACCATGATAATTGATATATCTTCTATCCAGGAAACTGAACGCTAATAATCCTACAACAGCCCTATCAAAGAAACAAAAATATTGTAAAATATCCCGTAGAAATTATCATTATTAAAATACATTTTTTCATTTAGCTTATGCAGTCATATTGCGTACCTTACTTTATTGTGTAGGGAAAGTGGACTTGAATGAGATAGGGAATGAATGTATAACAACAAAAATGTTTATATGGTCTACAATCATAAATAACTCGGTATTTCATTTGATAGATGGTAGCACTGAGATAATTCAACATATATAGTTTCAAAAAAGTACATATTACAGAAGATTAGAATATTCCACAAAGCGTATTTTTCAACAACAAGTTCTTTTGTTTGAGCTTTAAAGCATTTAATAGATAAAATCTTAATATTTTATATATTTTTGCACGCTAAAACGTTATAATTTCTTGTTATAATTATATAATAAAAGTGGGAAAATATTGACAATATTTACTAAAACTAATATTTTGAAAATTTTTATGAAAATAGTTATCTCAAATATTTTATTGATAGAATTTTTAAATTTTATAAGAGATATAAATGCATAATATTAGTTAATGAAATAATATGTTGTCATTTTTATTGTAGATATTTTATAAGGTAAAAATATTTGTTACATAAGATATATTTATTTTTTGAGTCCTTCCTTTTATATAGAACTACAATTCAATGTTTGATATACTTAAAACAGTAAAACATTAAAACATATGTCATCAATAATCGGTAAATAAAATATACCATTGTACTATAGAATAAAATGTTTATGGAATAAAATGAACATATGCATGCATTATAAAAATAATTATTAAAATTAAACAAGATTTTTTTTTATTGAACTGTCGTTTTATTGAAACTGTATAAGTTACTAAATACTGAAATATTATTTTAAACAATACTTTAAAATTAACAATTGTATATACTTAAAGCTATTGTCTAAATATGAAAATTGTCTTAGTCATCCACACTCTCCCTACTTACTAAATTATATAGATTTATTGAATTTAAAATATGTCTGTTGTGATGAAAATGAAGCAGAGGGTGTGCAAATAATAGATAATTTTCTGCTGTCAATCTGTAGAAGTTGACATACATCATTACATCTGTGAGGAACATTTGAATCGTCGCGCATCGGGACAAAATTACGTTTTTCACGGTTTTTAAGGACATTGAAAAAATTCTCTTATTTTTGAAACGTCGCACTGCGCTTGCTATTGAGTGTATAAAAAAGTTGTAAATATGAAAGTTGTAGAGAATTTTGTCCTCTTTAACATTGTAATTAACAAATAATACGCTACGACAACGGGTCTTGATATATTTAAAAAACAACTATAAAAGTCCCAAAATTTTGTTTTTTTTGGCCACAGAAAATTCTCCCTTAAGAAATTTTGTTGGATAATTCGGTTTTTCCATGCTGGCCTTATTATATACAAGTAAAAAAAATAAAATCTTCTACCCGACCTTTTGCAAGGTAACATGTACATTTCCCCTGGACTAAATGCATAAATATCTTATTATTTTTCCTAATCAAAGCTTATATTTTGATTTCTGCTAAAAAATACTGATGCGTCACAGAAATACATTTTTTTTCTGGTTAATTATAAATTTCAGTCTTTCTTTTATGCAAAAAACATTAATTATATACTGGTATCTGACTGTTTGGACACATCATATCAAATTTGTATATATATTATATATATATAGTTTGTTGTATCAGTGCTTTATATATGTGTAAACGGATATTATAATTATGTTTAAATAAAAAGTGATAAAAAAGTATTCATACTTCTGAAATTATTTCCACCTGGTTAAACAAACAAAAATATGAAAGGTACTTTAACATTGGGGTTTGTAATGTTATGTTTAAAAAAAAAAAAAAAAAAAAAAAAAAAAAACTAGAATCAATACATCTAAGTTATAAATTAAAAGAAACCATCATGTTTGGTGATAAAATTTATCAACAAATTATTGTTTTGAGTTAAGTTCCAATTTATTTATATTTTCATTCAAAAGATATTAATTTTATGAATTAAATTAATCAAAACAATCATTTCCTTACTTTATATTTTAATAATGTATATAAATGAATCAAGGAGTTTCGTAAAATTATTGTAACGTTAGCAGATTACCCTCAAATTCTCAAATATCTGTCACACATTACCAGAAATGCTTTTGCCTCTGTAGTATATTGAATGATTTATAAAAATAATATTTTTTCTAATAAAAAATAATTATTCTAACACACAATATCGTATAACTTATAACTGGTATAAATATTTTATATTGGAATCATTTTTTTTTCTTTCAAAATTTAAATGTTAATGGAGAAAATCAAACTTACTTTAACTGTTTTTGTATTATACTATTTTTTTAAAAGGTCTTAAAAAATTAAGGAAAACTTTTTTGTAGTTTGCGAGTTGTTTAGATCTTTGTATTTTCTTATCCCTTGTATTTTCTTAAAGATTCTATTACTTTTGATAATGTAATACCCACGAATTTTATAACAAGAAGAAAAGAAATCCCTCAAACGCGCTATCCACAGCGTAAACGCTGCGTTTCTCTCCTTGTCATGAACTATGACGTCACAAGACAGGTGTAGTAAAAAGTGTCGTTTACGGAACACGATAAATAGTGCATTATAAAAACTGTCAGAAGTCAACAATTACAGCTCAAAATTAAAAAAAAAAACATACTGTTCTTCTTATCTTTCAGTTTTCTATTATATAAAAATAAAATTAGAAAACGTGAAAATTCCTCATTAAAGTTCACCTATTCAGAAGGCTCTAGAGCCGGTTCTATGGCTCCAAACAAAACAAAATTTCACTAGTACGTAGCTGAAGATATGCGCTCTGCGAAAAAAAAAAAAAATAATTAGTTACATTTTTCGTCAGTAGGTGGCGATGCGCCAATATTTAAGGCGATGTTTGCAGATTCATTATATCAATTTCAGTCAATCCAAATGAAGCACACAAATTTAAAAGTTTCAACAAACTTCGACGAACTGCGAATTGTTATAATTAAAGTTTACCTAATCAGACAGCTCTAGAGCCTGACCTATGACTCCAAACAATACAGAAAAATGAATATAATTTAATGTGATGTAATCTGCATCAACAAAAATAAAACATGTTGCTCGGCAGCAAGGAAATAACGAAGAATAACATTACGCATGCTCAATGAATCCTCCACCATTTTCAATAACGCATTCCATTCTCAGAATTGTGCTTTCTACAGCATTGCGTAAACTGTCCTGTGAGATTGAGCGAATATGAAGTCTAATACTGTCTTTCAGATCAGCGATTATCTGACATCTGTCTTTAGATAAAGAATCTTTCAAAAATCCCCACAACCAAAAATCGCATGGTGTTAGATCAGGCAATCGTGGTGGCCAGACTGTTTGAAAATAATGACTTATGATTCAGTCTTCTGTAAAATGGCTTGTTAAAAAAATCCAAACTGCTCTAGTAATGTGCGGTGGTGCACCGTCTTGCATAAACACGATATTTTGAAGGCAGCCTCGCTGTTGCAGCTTGGGAATCAGAAAATTTGACAACATATTGAGATACAGTCTCCCATTTACGGACATGTAATGGGTCCTGTGGATGTTAGTTTTTAAAAAAAATATGGCCCTATCATAAACGTAGCTGTGAAACCGCACCACACTGTCGCTTTTTAGCTGCATGCAATGGAACTTCTTGGACAACATTAGGATTCTCTTTCGCCCAAATTCGACAGTTGTGTGTGTTCACTGGTCTGTTTAAATAAAAATGCACTTCATCACTCCATAGAATATTCCAGGGCCAAGAATTGTCCACATTCATTCGTGCAAGAAACTGTAGTGAAAATGATAGCCGACTTTCAGTATCACCCTGTATTAGTTGTTGCACCCTCTGAATCTTGTATGGATAGTAGCGCAAAATTTGACGCATCATTTTTCTCACAGTGGAAATCGGCATATCGACTTCATTCGCAATAGTTGGCACACTTGCATTACCAAATGATGACTGGCTTGCTAAATCCACGGCAGCAGTAGCAATATCTTCAATGCTAGAAATGTCTACCTTTTTTCGTCCTCTGCCAGGAAGAATGTCGAGTTTTCCTGTTTCCTCGAACTAATTAATCATTTTGTGAACTCCACGATCCGACATTGGTCCACGTCTAACATCTTTTAGTTTCCGGAATTCTTGAAGAGCTGCAGCTGCGTTGCTGTTATTTTGATAAAATAACTTTACAAGAAGTGTCTTTTCCTTCAAAAGTTACCATTGGGTTCTACGTAAGACACAGTCATGACTGACATCGTCATGCTAGGTGAAAGAAAAGGCACTGCGGAATGCGAGCCGCATATGTTCTTTTCTGCCATTCCGAACAAGATGCCACTTTCAGGGAAAGAACGTGGGGAAATCGTAAAGATTTATTACCTGAATGGACAAAATGCCGCAGAGACATTGCGTGTTTACCAGTGAAACCATGGATTACGGCGAGGCCCGTGCACTGTCAAAGCTGTACGGGACTTGATTCATAAATTTGAAGAAACTGGTTGCACATGCGATCAACCTCGGTCTGGATGACCTTCCGTTCCTGTGGAAGCTGTTGCAGAAGTCCATCAGATGATAAGCACAGTTTGTCCCGCAACTGCACGTGGTGCTTCACGTGTTCTGGATCTGCCGAATTCAACTGTATGCAAGATTCTGCACTCTGTTCTAAACATGTTTCCGTATCGATTCCAGCGTGTCCAGATGTTGGAAGTGGGAGACTATCAATTACGGCTGGATTTTGTAAATCAATTTCTTATCCGGTACGATGAAGATAGCAGCTGGCCTTTATGCATTCTGTGGACAGATGAGGTGCATTTCTCGATAACTGGTAACATGAATTCGAAAAATTGTGTGCACTGGGCAGAGAATAATCCACATGATGTGCATGCACGTCCATTACACAAGGAAAAAGTGACTGTGTGGTGTGGTATAACGAGTATGTTCATCCTCGGCCCTTACATTTTTGAAGAGGTTACTGCCGGTGATCTGCAAATGTGTACAGTAATGAGTGCTCGCTATCTGGACATGTTAACTCATTACGCGATTCCCGCATTGCAACGGCAAAATGCTCTATCTGAAGTTGTGTGGATGCAAGATGGCGCTCCTCAACATGTCGGGTCTTCAGTCAAACATGTCTTAACTCAACAGTTTGGTTACAAAGTTATCTCCCGTCATTTCCCATTTCCGTGGCCACAAAGGTCTCCTGACCTGACACCAATGGATTTCTGGCTGTGGGGATATCTGAAATCCAAAGTGTATCAGTTTCACCCTCAAACTGCATCTGATTTGAAAGATGCCATCAGAACTGCGATTCAAGAGATTCCTATTGCCATGATATGTGCTGTAGTGCTATCCACCATCAGCCGCTTCCAAAATGTCATCTTGTGTGAAGGAGGTCATGTGGAAAATTTGTGAAACACAATAAAATGCTTTATTTTATGCTGCTTCTCTGTCCTTATTGGTTGTCCTCACTTTTAGCTTATCTACCGCCAGTGATTTTCATGCTACAGTTGCCGTTCCAACGCTATTTAGGGTTTTTCACAATGGAGATCACATTCCAATACAAAAAACTGGGTGTTGCCATTTGATTTTTTCGAAATTTTCTCACTGTAACCGTAACTGTTTGAGTGACACTGTTGTTTTCCATATCATTCTTGAGCGCATACCTCAAAATACCTTTTGCCAAAATTTCATTCAGTTTCTGTGAATGGTATGATAGTTAGGGGCCCAAATTTCGGGATAGTTTTTTTATAATCACCCTGTACTTTGACTAGAAGACCTAAAATCATTCAAACTTTCACTCTAATGCCCTATGCTATAAGTCATCATGGGCCAAAAATCTCAGGTCCGGGCTCTACCCAACCCGGATGATAGCTATCTTAGCCTGGACTGGCTTGTTGTAAAAGCTAAAAGTTCTGCTTGGCCTGTTTATTTTTTCGCAGTTTATTGCTCAGTCAGGCACAATCCAAAATGAATGAAAACAAGCTTGATCTGGCCTAGTCCAACAAATTTTCTATGAAAAATAACAATATTGTTCAATATTATCCTACAATTAAAATTCTTTTAAAAGAATATTACATATATCTTCATGCAAAAATATAAAACTACAGCTTTTTTTCAGATTACATGTTCGCAAATTACACCATTAATGATAATTTTTAGACAATAGCATTCAAATGAAAAATCAGTAAAAGAAAAAAAAATAGTAATAATAATAATACAAATAAAATATATAGAAAATTCCATATAATGCGAATGACAAATTCACCCTCTCAAATTTATAAAACACAATGTAAACACATTGATAATTTGTTGTTACTACAGAGGTGCAATAAAACAAAACACAGTTTTAAAATTAAAACTATTAGATGTTAAAAATCCATAAGCTTTCGGCTAAACATTAGCCTTCCTCAGATGAACACAAGCCGTCGAGAAGACAATGCTCCGAATGGCACGCTCCGGCCAGGTCCAAAATGGGCGAAACCAATCCACTATGAATTGGAGGGAGAGAAAGAAGTTGGGATGATACCATTACAAACTGGGGGGGGGGGGGGGGGGTCAGCAAAAACCAAAAACCCCAGTGACACCCAATACATTATACCAAATATGAGGGATATGATAAAATAATACATCATTACATGTATTATCACCTCTTTTCAAAATTTCTAGGGACTCTCTGATTATGCAACTATTATACTGTGAACAATGTGAAATTATTTTAGTTTTACTTAAAAATATATCAATATCTTTAGCTTGATTTAATCTGGATAAAGCAGTGGATAATTTACCTTTTTTTATGTCAGCCATATGTTCTTTAATCCTTTCCTTTACTTTGCGAGCTGTCATGCCTATATATGAATATGTTTTAAAACTGCCATTAACTTTAAAAGGAATAATATAAATGCCAGACTTATCTCCATTATCAATGGGGTCAATCATTCTATGTACCAGATATTTTAGCTTTGTTGGAGGCTTTGCGATAAGAGTTACATTATATTTCTTTAATGCGTATTTAATACGCTCAAAAAGATGTGGGATATAATTAATACTGTAGAGTTTTGAAGATTGCATATCTTTTTTAACTATTGTAGCTTGTTTATTTCTGAACTCATAAATTAACTTATTAATAAATTTGTTTGAAAAACCATTTTCATATGCAATCACTTTAATTTTATTCAACTCTTCATTTAAATAAGCTTCTGAACTAACTTCAAACGCCCTTTTGATATAAAACCAATATGCTGCTGCTTTGTAATTAAACAGAACATTACTATTGTAGGATATTGTGTTATTAGATCTGCAAGGTTTTCTATAAATTTTTCTCTCAATGCTATGTGTTGACATATTTTTAATAAGTTCTATATCTAAAAATGGTAATGAACTATTTTCTTCAATTTCACAAGTAAATTGTATATTTCTATCTATGCTGTTGGCATGCGCCAGAAAATCGTTTAATGTAGAGATACCATGATTCCATATGATTAGTATGTCATCGACATACCTAACCCATAATGCCGGTTTAAAGGGGGATGTAGAAATGATAAGTTTTTCCAGAGGTCGTAATTTTAATTCTACCAACAATCCAGATATAGGTGAACCCATAGGGGCTCCCTCAGATTGTTTATAATAACATCCATTAAATAAGAAAACATTGCTATTAGTAATTAAGTTTATACTTGAAATCAGAGTATGTTTAATGCTGTCATTATAAGCTGGGTTATTTATAATGCTATTTTCAATTATATGTTTTACTTTCTGAACATCAATAGAGGGATAAAGAGATTTAATATCAAAGCTTGCTAGAATGCTATTATCTACCAGTTTAAAGTCTTTAATTATGTTAACTAACTCTGCAGTAGAATTGACTACATGCTCAGTGGGGGGTAGCATTGATTTAAGTAGAGGTACAAATGATTTCTCTATTGTGTATGTTGGTGCTGAACATTTTGAAACAATACGGCGGAGGGGGAAATCTCTCTTATGGTCTTTTAAACGCCCCTGTAATCGGGGGGTGACTGCAGTTTTATTAATAGCCAGTTCAACTTTAATGTCACTTGGCCATGTACCATGTTTAATCAGTTCTTGAGTTTTCCTATTAATATTGGTATTAGGATTCTTGTTCAATTTTTCACAATTCATATCGGTAATGCATTGCTCCATTTTAGTGATGTAATCCCGAGTAAACATAACTGCTAACTTATTGGATTTATCTGTTTGTATAACAGTAATATCTGACCTATTTTTAGATTGTTTAATAATATTAGCATGTTTATCTTGTTTGTGAGTGTTTTCCTTTAAGTACCGCTGGACATTATTAAATAATATGCTCCTAATTTCATCTTTATTGTTATTGTCCATTTTGTTAACAATCAATTCACAATCTGTAATGATATTCATTATATTTGGCTGTTTTTCAAACATATGTTTAGGTCCCAAAATTAAAGTATTGTGTAGTCTTTTATCCAGGTCTAGATTGGTAAGATTGATATACTGTACTGGTCTTTTCTGTGGTATTTTATGATACATATTATCTTTAAGTTTGTTGAACTTTCGATATATAATTTCTTCCTTTCTTACCCGCTGATTAGTACGGTAGATGTCTACTATGCGTAGAAAATCATCAAAATCCGTATGCTCCAAAGATTTTGTTAAGTTATTGTAAAGATATAACACTTTTTCTGAAAGTTGATCGATTAATTTAAATTTACTTCTTATGATCGCCTTTAAGGCCAAAAAATCAAGTTTGAATGCCATTGTAGGAATGATATTATGAACAAGCTTATTGCTATTCTTCAAAAACGTAGGTATAATTCTAGATCCCTTACATAACTGCAAAAATCTAATATTAATAATTTCTCTATGTAATCGCAACCTTTCTGTCCTGAATCTCCTCATTACTTCTGTGCGTTCAGACATATCCAGTATCGATACTGGATGGCAGTTCTAAATGGCAGTTCTAAAACATATTCGTATATAGGCATGACAACTCGCAAATTAAAGGAAAGGATTAAAGAACATACGGCTGACATAAAAAAAGGTAAATTATCCACTGCTTTATCCAGATTAAATCAAGCTAAAGATATTGATCTATTTTTAAGTAAAACTAAAATAATTTCACATTGTTCACAGTATAATAGTTGCATAATCAGAGAGTCCCTAGAAATTTTGAAAAGAGGTGATAATACATGTAATGATGTATTATCTTATCCCTCATATTTGGTATAATGTATTGGGTGTCACTGGGGTTTTTGGTTTTTGTTGACCCCCCCCCCCTCCCCAGCTTGTAATGGTATCATCCCAACTTCTTTCTCTCCCTCCAATTCATAGTGGATTGGTTTTGCCCATTTTGGACCTGGCCGGAGCGCGCCATTCGGAGCGTTGTCTTCTCGACGGCTTGTGTTCATCTGAGGAAGGCTAATGTTTAGCCGAAAGCTTATGGATTTTTAACATCTAATAGTTTTAATTTTAAAACTGTGTTTTGTTTTATTGCACCTCTATAGTAACAACAAATTATGAATGTGTTTACATTGTGTTTTATAAATAATAATACAGTTTTGAAAGAAAGAAGATGGTATAAAAATCAATTTGGATGCTCTATAGAGAAGAAAAAATATATTTTTCAATTTAGTTTAAAAATTTCTCTAAAGTCGAAAATAAATTTTTAAATATACCATTGACAAATGTATACAGACCTGCCAACCTTTGAAAATGAGAAATAGTAGCACACCAAATTCAAATTTATCTGAAGGTTGGTTGGCTGGTGGCTGTTTTTTACGCTGTAAATTTTAAGTGAGCAAATACTAATCAATTAAACGCATGTGTATATCCATAAGCTCACAAAGTAGGAGACTTTTGTTTTTGCTAATTTTTTTGTTGCGGGTGGGATTGATTGAACATAATTATTCCTATTCAATTAATGCTCTGTCCACGCCTAAGCCAAATTTCTGAACTTCACAGTGAATTTTCTGAAAGATTCCAAGGCGGTTGGATGGAGGGGGTGATGGAACTACGGGTATATCTTTTAGAGAAAAATGTCTGAGTTAGTGTCCTTCATCAGGTCGAGTAAGCTGATACAACCGGGAGTGGGGTTGTCCACTCCCGCCACTTTTTTTGAAGTCCCTTTGACGAAATTTGAATTTTTTTGCGATCTTTTGACGAAATTTGCAGTTTATTTCAAGATCTGTTGATAAAATTTTCTTTTTCTTCGATATTTTTTGACGAAATTTGCCGTTTCCGCAATGTTTTTGATGGAATTTGCCATTTTTACGCGATTTTCTAACGAAAGTCACGCTTTTCCCGCGATCTGTTGACAAAAATTTGTCGTTTTTTCGTGATCTTTTGACGAAATTTGCCGTTTTTCGCAATGTTTATGACAAAATTTGTCGTTTTTTCGCGATCTTTTGACGAAATTTGCCATTTTTTGCAATGTTTTTCACGAAATTTGTCATTTTTTCGTGATCTTTTGACGAAATTTGCCGTTTTTCGCAATGTTTTTGAGGAAATTTGCCGTTTTTTCACGATTTTCTGACGAAAGTCACGTTTTTCCTGTAATCTGTTGACAAAATTTGCTGTGTTTTCGCGATCTTTTAACAAAATTTGCCGCTTTTCGCAATGTCTTTGACAAAATTTGCCATTTTTTCGCGATTCTCTGATGAAAGTCATGTTTTTCCCGCGATCCTTTGACAAAATTGGCGACTTTTCTTCGAACAAAAGACGAGATCTTTTGACAAAATTCGCATATTTTCAGCAATCAGTTGAATGAAATTCATGTTTTTTTCGGCGATACTTTGGCGAAATTTGCTTTTTCCCGCCAATTTTTTGACGAAATTTGTGTTTTTCCAACGATCCTGTAACAAAATTCACATTTCTTAGCTTGATCCTGTGACGAAATTCGCGATTTTTCGCGCGATCCTGTGACAAAATTTAGGATTTTTCGAGCGATCCTGTGACAAAATTCAGGATTTTTCGAGTGATCCTGTGACAAAATTTGCATTTTTTTTTTTTTTTTTTTTTTGCAGAAAATTGTAGTTTTAGACAGATTTTCGTAGCATCGTAGTTTTTGGCTCAAAATCGTAGCAACTACGATTTTTTCGTAGCAGTTGGCAGCTCTGTGTATACAATATCACAGTTAAATTTACCAGAACAAAAAAAATGGCCTGACATGGCTTGAAAAGAATAAAGTCCAGTATGAACATGTCCTGTCCAGAGTTTAATGGAAAAAATCCCTGGGCAGAAATAAACAGCTTCAAAAAATGCAAGTGTGGCCGTAATCTTATTTTCTCCCCAAACTTTAATCAGCAGCACATTGTTCAGATTGTAGAATAATTATACAATCGTCCGTCACTACAATAACATTTCCTGTTGGGATAATTGCTAAATTTTGCAATTGGGGTTTTTAGCTTCTCGGTGATACAATCGATTGCAGAATTTGGGAATAACTCAATGACTGTCTTAATTGTTATTTTCTTTGATGGCGATTGTTCTTGATTGTTGAGTTATCGATAATCGCCCATCACTAATAATATGGTATCATCAACTATTGTAAATACAGTAAAATGTTACAACAGAAATCCTGTACACTGCTGCTATCAACATGAAATTTCTTCCTATATTTCTTACTCTGATTACCATACACGAAAATATCCTTTGTAGATAATCATAGTGGCATAACTAAGTCACCAACAAGAAAGAAAAAGTTTAAAATTTTGAGCTATAATTTCAATCTAACAAATTGATAATTACACTTTTTTTTGCTTTTTCGTCTTAATTTTTAAGATCTATTCATCACAAGTAATCTTAAAAGCAAAAATAAATAAATCAAAATCAATAATCATTATTTTTCTGACTTTGCCCATGAAGTAAGTTATACTAAAATGAGAAAGAGTCATAAGCTTTTGTCATTTTTCCATATCAAATAAGACTCATTTGTGTGTCAGCTGGTGAGTTTATAACAGAAATTGATTATTTGGTGTTACACCCTAATGATTTACCAGCAAATGACATATTAAATTACAAAAATAGCAAAATAAAAAGAAATGTCATCAATATCGTGTTTAAAATAAGGTATGTTCAATATATGTTAACCAATATCAATTAATTTTAAAACATTTGAACGTTTTCATAATTTTTATCTGCTGGCACGAAGTTAAAGATAAGTTTTAGGAATAAAATAAAAATAGCACTAAAAAAACAAATAAAACTTTTAAATGATATCAAAATTGCAGTTTAAATTTTTGCAAATTTTTATGTATTCTATGGATAAAAAATGCACTGTTCAAATTGTTCTATAAAAGAGCATTTCAAATACAAATGGAATAAAAACAGCCATTGCATATTTTAACAAAGGGTACTTCATACATCCTAGCACTATACTAAGACCATCAAATAACAAAATTTCAAAAAAATATCATAAAATCATTCTGTATCTCTACAACATTTTCTAGAGAAATTTTAAATGAATGAACAATTTTTATTATTTTTAAAAAATACACCATATACAGTAAGAAAAATATATCCATAAACTATATGTAAAACTTTTTAAATAAATGTATGTTAATTCATTTATAACTTGCTCATAATATACATACAAACGACAACAAAACATTTAAAACTAAGAGTATATTCTGTTAATATAATAAATAAATATTATAAAATAAAAAATAAAATGTTTACAATTGCAAAGAATAAAATATCCATATACTCAAAAAACTAAGAGTATATTCTGTAAATATAATAAATAAATATTATAAAATAAAAAATAAAATGTTTACAATTATAAAGAATAAAATATTCATATACTCAAAAATTAGAACATACTCAAATGCATTTTTCTAAAATTTAAACATATTGAAATGAAACACCATTATCCCATTGAAACCATTATTAAATATGAATATATGTCCCTTGACAAACTTAAAGATGCACAGTAGTGTGGTACTTTCACCATTCAAATTATCATAAGTGAATGAAGATTTACCTGAATCAATCATTTCTCTTGCTTTGCTATTTGACCACCCAGCATATGGGGTATTTCCCAAGGAAAAAATTTCCCAGATAAGAACACCATAGCTCCAAACATCACAAAGACTAGTGTACCTGCCTATAAATATGTATTTAGGAATCATTTTATTATGAATAATTATTCTGAATAAATAAACATGCACAAAACAAAGCAGTTTTTAGTCAAAATCTATAAAAAGAGAACAAAATTTTATAGCCTTGAATATGAATTCTTTTAATTTATATATCATTGGATCCATTTAAAGAGTTTTTGTAGAATTTATCTGTTAGAATAAATAAGCTTAAAATTGGATAATCTTGAATCATCTTAATATTTTAAAAATGAACTTCAAGAAACAAGAAATAATCACATTTTTTTCCCCCAAACTGTAATTGGATGACAAAACACCATCCTGTAACAGCAACTATTGATTTGATAAGTTATTGATTTTGAAACTAACTTTCAAAGTTAAACCTCTGACATCCCTCCCCTCTTTCTTTTTTTATTACTGACTTTATATTTAATCTATCAATTATTGTATTTCACCCTATCCTTATTCTATTGTTAATTGCTTATTATTTTATTTTATTTATGATTATTTATGCTGTTTTGAAATGTTTCTCCCTCATTTAGCAATTTAAATCTCATTTATTTGCTTCTCCACCTGGTTCTCTCCAGTTTTCTTTTCTTTTTATCCAAAAGTATTCTTTTTTTTGCCCTGTGATTGATTAATCTTCTGTTTATGCATTAGTACCTTCTTTCTTCACCCTTTCTTGAACAATATATTCTCTCATTTTCTATATGGTATTTATCATTATTTCACTTAAGTATATATAAAATTTGTCAGTATTTCACTGATAAGTTTTACACATCTGATGAAATATTTGTGTACTTTTGGATTGGAACACAACCAACCAACTTGAAATAATGCAGAAATGCCATCTGTTATGGATTCTCAGTAATTGTTATGGTTTCTAATGATCAATTATGACTTTAAAGTGAGTAATTACTGTAAATTGTTGAAATTTTAAGATTTTATTACTGAAAAATAACTTGCAGAGTTTGATAAATCTAATTAAACTGTAAGGAATACTGAGAATTCAACCTTTTATATAACTAGAAAATATTAAGAAAAACTAAGCATGTTAATCACAGGACTCTTTGAACCTTAAATTCATAAAATGGCAAAAAATTGCTCAATAATATTTTAATCACATTTCATACCAGTCATCTTGCACATTGGCCGGAAATTCTGAAACATTTTTTGCTTAGAAAGCCCATCCAAACTACACATTAAATGGCATGCTACATCTGTGTGCCACTAGAAAACACCATAGACAAAAAACATACAGTAAAAGATCTTTATAGCCTGCACCTTGAGACGAGAAATATTATAAAATTTTGCATTATTTAGATCACATTTCACACATCAAACTTACCTTTTAAACATGGCCAAATATGTCTGAAACATATCTATATACCATAGAGGATCTTTATATTGCATTCCTTGAGACCAAAAGCAGGGTTAGAAATTAGGAACTGTAAGTAAGTCTTCAAATGATGCCTACAATTTTTTTTCTAGGTGCCAAACTGCATTTCATGGTTGTTTTTTTATGTTATATCTATTTTTTCAGTTCTTTTCTTAACCATGTTAACATATTTATTGTTTCTATTTTTATGTGTTAAGGCAGAGGGTGGGGGCTGTGCATATTAAACACTATCTCTGTGTTAGCCACTGAAACAAAATAAAATCTGGCTTTCTATAAAAGTGTAAAACCTGATTTAACTACAAAATGTTTAACTTATTTTTATAAAGCTAATATGCATACAAAATAGATTATCAAGCAATTATGTCCATAGAAAAAAAATTTGAACTCTTAAGATACAGCCAGGGATAAGCCTAGTTTTTAAAAAAAATCCTGCGACTGAAAGTATATCAAAAAATAAAAAATTAGCAAATAAATAAATGCATTGAATCGAAACTTCTATTTTAAACCTTGGTTTCGAACAAGGTGTACAAGAATTTTAGGGGCGTAATCTTTAAGACCAGTTTTATCAGTCATTGGTTAAAGTGAAGTCAACTTAGAGGTGATAGACAGGTGCAAATGTGTCTAAGACACGTGCCGCTGTCCAATCTTTTATCGAAAACAAGTGCTCTTGAAGTGCATATGATGGGGTTAAAACTTATGCTAAAGTACGAATGAGAGCATTTGTTAAACAAAAGTTAAAAGTAAAAGAAAACTAGGCATAAAATTTGATGACTAGGCATAATTTTGTGGTCATGAAATACAATAATTTAGTTGCACTAATGACTGCTAATTTTTAACCTTGACCAAAAGTTGTGCACTTAATTTTTTTCATAATACAGATAATTTCATACATTGTGAACTTTAAAAAACATGATCCAAATCTGTCTGAGCCATATCATTATATAACTCATTTAAAAAATATATTGTAATAATAGTATTTTTTTCATTAAAAAACTCTGAATTAAGGAGATAAAGATTAAATGTATCAAATTTGGTCTTCTAAGAAGCAGCAATTTTTCTAGAATGGGGATTGCAGATGCTTCTTAACTGCAAAATGCATTGTTTACATATAGAAGTTGTGCGATATATAGAAAATTGTATTATATTGCATATTGTGTCATAAAGTTCTTTTACTGTATTAGTGATCATAAATTTTAGTCATTTATGCAGTTATTTTCATTAGTTTTTAATTAAAGAAGCTGAGAAGTATCAGTGTACATAATATTTACTTCTAACACTGCTTAATCATTGTAACTAGTGATGGGCAATTCAGGAAAAATTGAGTATCGATAAACATCGACAGCATACAAAACAGTATCGATAATGATAAGAATCAATTCCCAAATTCTAGTATTGGATGCTCTAGAATCGATGCTCATACAGATAAGTTAAACGCAGTAATTCAAAAACTTTGCAATCAATTAGCAGGAAATTGAATTATGATAACAGGGATAGATCGATATTTCTGGCACTAATTTCATAGCAATATATTTATTTTTAGTGGCAGAGCTACTGTCAAATTTCATATAAAGACTTTTTTCTTTCTATGTTAAACTGTTATATTTTTTACTTAGAGCCTAGTTATTTGGGTTACTAGTTTATTAAGTTGCAAGTTTGTTCCCTCCCCCCAAATAATAATTTTCTTAATTATGATCTGATTTGAATGGGATGTTTTTGTGGCATTCTTCTCAAGTCATTTGGTTACCAACTAAACATTGATATTATTTCTGCAACTCTTGGTGACCACTATTTATGAACAATAATAAAAAAATTCGGCTTTTTTTCAGTTCAAACATTCGATCTTTGGTTTAGAGCCATGTTACTCAGGGGTTTTTGTTAGTTAAGTTGTATCTCTCAAGTTTGTCTCCTCTTCCCCAAATTATAACATTCTTATTTTTGGCTCGATTGACTTGGGACCTTTTCAGACATTCTGCATGGGTCACCTGGTTACCAACTAAACATTGATATTATTTCTGCATCACATGGCAACCACTATTTATGAACAATAACCCAAATTGTCTTTTTCCAGATTAAACATTCCATTCTATGTTTGAAACCATGTTACTGGGGGTTCTTGTTGGTTAAGTTGAATTTCTAATTTTTGTCCTCTTACCCCTTCCTCCAAATCAATACTTTCTTAAAATTGGTCAGTTTCATTTAAAATCTTTCTTGAAATTTTTCATTTTAAGCACCCTGGGACTCAGCACTTCCTCTTTCTAATTTTTTATTCAATTCAGATAGTGAATTCTAGTTAACATACAGTTAGCCCTTCCCTCCCTCATCTGTTCCTTATGAGAATCGTTCTTATTTTGAATATTATTTTCTTCTTGGGATTCATTCTGACCCTTCCTTCTTTCCTGCCTTGGAAACATGGCTTAACAAGCTTTTCAGCAAGGAACGTCAGCTACATTCATGTCTCAATTCCCCCCCCCCCCCCATTCCAAATATATGTTTTCATAACTAAAATAAACTTCAATGGACCTCATTTGCAGGGTATCTTAATATAATACCATTAGGTAGTCGTCCTTAAATCTGCCTTTTGATTTTTGCTAGGGGCCTTAGTTTCTAAGATTTAGGGAGATCCCCCTCCCCCCCCCTTTTCATTTACCCTATCTCTATTAATTTTTATCTCACATTCATGATTTCCCATTTTAAGGAGACTCTTCACTAATGTGAAAACACCCACTCACTAATGTTAAACCTATGGGAAGGCTCTTTTCGAATTTCTCATTTGAATTTGAATATTTTTAAACAAATTTTTATGTAAGATAGCTGAAGTCTATCTCTAATGACTAGTTTTTACTTTTTCGATTTTGGTTGCAGATTTTTAAAATAAAGGTACTTTCATGTAATGTAAAAAAAGATCATTTAAAAGTATTAAAATTCAAATGAGAAATTTGAAAAGAACCTGCCCATTGGTTTAACATTAGCGAGCAGGTGTTTTTGTGTGAGTGAAGAGTCCCCTTAAGTACCTTGGACCTCAGATCTCCCTCCTTCAAAATTTTTGTTCAATTTGGACAGTGAATTATAGCTAAAATACAGCTTGACCTCTCCCCTTCTCCTCTGTTCCCTATGTGAATCGTTCTTATTCATTCTTCTATATCGAGAAGAGACATTAAAGATTAACTTAACCAGCAAGTACCTGGAATACTTGGTGCCAATCAAAAGGTGGGATGGAAAAACTTAGAAAAAGCCGAAATTGGAGATTACTTTAAGAAATAGTGGTAGCCATGAGCTTAAGACTGAAATTAAAGTTTAAATGGTTGATGGATGAACCAATATTAGTAACAGAGAAAACTCCAAAGAAATCGAACAATTAGGAATGAAGATGGTGAATGGGCTTACAAGGGGTATTATATAGGGGCAAAGAAGATGCAGAGTAGGTATAACTCTACAAAAGCTTGACAATGAAAACTTTGACTTGTTAAAAACCTGAAGAACAAATAATTTTGAGAGTGGATAAAAAAAACAAGGAAGATATGAGCTACTAAGGCTATCCTCCTCCCGCCTCAAAAAAACAGTAAAGTTAGAGCACGGAGCATCAAGTTACAATTCTGCATGGGTTGGGTTGTACCTGACCTGAACCTGCAAATTCCATTCAAAGTCAACCCAAATCAGACAAAAAAATATATCAACCCGCAAACTGACAAAATATTTTTTGGTGACGCGTAACTTGACCTGAACACAATACATTTCACCCTAAACCCAAAATACTTCAACACCAACCTAACCCAAACCTGAAATGAAAGGAAAGTAAATTATGTTTTAATTATGAAAAGTAATCTGCTATTATATCTCTAATAATAATTTTATCTTTTATATAGAAAAATGAACATCTATATTCTTTAATATTTAAATATGGTAACACCTCTGAATAGCGGACACCTCAGGATCATTGAATAGAGTTCCGCATGAAGTCGGGTTGTCCCTAATTTTCTTTTTTTGGGTTGGGGTGACTAATTTTCTTTCTGTGGGTCAGATTCAGCCTAGAATAATTCTTGCAGATTAGATTGAAATTTTTTGTAAGTTGGGTTGTTGGGATTTTCAAAAAAAGTTGAAGCAGAAGTATTTATCAGATAAAAATAAATACATATTTTAATATGAATGAGCATATATTCAATTTACTGCATGAGAAATAAAATGTATATAAGAAATGTGTTTATAGATTATTCTTTCATTATGGTACAGTTAAGAACAATGTTTTCTTCTGTCAGAATATGAAAAATATTACCAGCATTTTATTTTTGATATGCACAAAAACACATATATCGTATTTGTGATAGTTTATGCACA
Source organism: Maratus michaelseni (assembly GCA_963931845.1). Taxonomy (NCBI): domain Eukaryota; kingdom Metazoa; phylum Arthropoda; class Arachnida; order Araneae; family Salticidae; genus Maratus; species Maratus michaelseni. Next base: position 396,748,645 of record OZ007586.1, on the reverse strand, counting down.
CATACAAATGTTATGTGTGTGTAGATTGGGAGATGTTCGCTAAACAGAGATGTCCGCTTTTCAGTAGTGTCTGTTATGGAGGTCATATTGTATATAGATTTTTAACCTGAAAAAATATTTTGGATATTCTTTTGAAAAATCAGGTCAAACTAAACCCAACCTGCAAGAGTCAAAACCTAACCTGAAACTGACATAAACCTGAAACAATGAAAATCAACCTGACCTGAACCTGATCCACAGCAAAAAAGTAGGAGTCAACCCGACCCTACGCAACGAAAAAATATAGTGCTGACCCGACCTGAACCACAGATCGGGTCAGGCATGAGTAAAGATGGGTAACCCGACCTGATGCAGGACTCTACCCCAGGGGCTACACGAAGTGAACTTTGATATATCTAAAGTTGGTAGGACTGGAGAGCTTTCTAACAAGCTAAGTAATGAGGAGGTGCGGCAAAATGGAAAGGAGTTAATAGCCAAAACAGAAACTTTTTGATAGTGCCTGATTTAGGCCCCTGGAGGAGAGAACAAGGGTGGGAAAAGATTGAACATTGTGAGATGTAACTAGGGTTCAATTCTTAACTTAATTGGATAAACGATAGCCGAGTTATGGGCAAAAGTCTAAAAGACTAATAAAAAGTTGGCAATGGTTGAAAATTTGAAATATTGAAGACTGATGCTAAATTTTGAAAAGGGGACTGGATATGAATACAATGGGAAATACCATCACTTTCGACATCAATTCCAATTATTTGGATGGCAACAGTTCAGAAATTAATATAGCTAAACCCCCAGTGTAGAAGCCCCTATACAGAACCTGACAGCAACTCCAGGGGTTGATGCACATTCTTTTTCTTTGAGTCCATTCTGTGAAAAGTAACAGTTTTTTTGTGAAATGTATCATATTTTAGTGAAATTTATCATATTTTTGTAAAATTTATTATTTATTATATTTATAAAAAATAACATTTTGTCACAAAAGATAAAATCTAGCTACTCAAATTCCAACTAAGCATTTAAGTCCTTCTGCTAAAGTTTTCCTTTCTGGCGAACTTGTTTTCTTTTAAAATTACACATTTTAAAAACAAACTAACAAAATAAAAATAATTAATGGAGAGTATGTTTTTATGGAATGGGATTTTGTAAAGGGGCCTTTTTTATGAAGAGGAATTTCATGAAGGGACTTGTTTTATTAAGAGGAATTTTGCGACGTCCTGTTTTATATTAAATGGATTTTTGTGAAGGGACCCTAAATAGGCCCCAAATTTTTCCTGGATTGACCTCTGAACTCTGACGTTAAAATCGTAAACATGAAAGAATGACAATAATCCTATATGCTGGCCCAGCTATGAAACCTATTAGTAACTCTGCCATTAAAATAGTAAAATCCAATGCTAAAAGATTTATTGAATCATTGAAATCCTGCTACCCTACCCCTCAGAACAGACAAATTCTTATTATGACTTTTTTGTTCCCTATGCTCCATGCTAATTGTTCTTATTTTGAATATTATTTGTTGCTCTTTTATTCATCAATGTTCTTTTCTTGCAGATGTTCTTGTTCTTTTGTTGCTCGATAAGAATAAGATTGGATTTGATATCAGAATCTGATAAGAATAGTAAATCGCTAAAACATATCGATATCACCCATCACTACTGGAGACATCAATAAAAATATTGATAGTATCGATAAAAAATATTGACATCATCCATCATTAATTTTAACATTATTGCTTACTTATTTTAACACCCAAGTATAGGTAAGCATAGTATTTAAGTAGATACAGAAATTATGCAGTCTTTAATGAAAATCCTAATTTAATAGCTATTAATTGTACACCATTCTTTAACCTTCGGAATGTAACAACACATGATGAATAAGTTTTAGCAATCAGTAAATGAAATGCATTTTATTCCTTGAAATGTAAAGATGCTGATCAGTTTAAAAAGAAAACACATCCCAAGTAAACAGAAACTGTTGATAATAGCAAAATTTTTTCTACTTATACTTGGTAATCTCCTTAAAGGCTTAAAATTCTAAATAATTTTTACTATAAGAAAAACAACCTCCCATTATAAAATTATTTTTTCATGCCTCCCCCCAAAATATAATTCTACTTTAATCATACTTTTTATAATTTTATATAAATGCTGATTATAATAAATGAAATGCATTCATTTATTGTGATAAATGAAATCATTTATAGTTAATTTTATTTTCAAAATTAGGTGAACCACCCGGTGTTGCCTGGGCCTGTGATAATAACCTAAAATAAACCTCAAATTTGTATGATTTTTTATTTCTAACCCGATTTTGTATCATTTTATATTTTTAAATGAAAAATTTGTAAAAAATTATTGATATTTAGTGGTAAAAGTTCTCATAAAAAGACATTTTCTTGTTTTAGCATGTAGGGTTTTAAAAAAAATTAGTTCTTGTTGTCTGAACTCTTTGAATCTTTTATTGATTATAGATATATTAGTTTTGCAGCCTGTATAAAATTTCTGTGAAAAAATATTGATATCTAGCTGCATTGATATCTAGCTATATGTTTTCTTCTCATGTTATTATTTTTGTTGTTTTTGCATCAGGACTTTTAGCATAGCAAATAAAAGGTCTTATCCGATCTTTGACATTTTAATCGGTTATAAATATAACTGTATGCAAGCCTCCTTTAAAATTTCATGAAAAAAATATGCATATTTAGTAGTGAATAGATGAGCTGAAGTTGAGCAAAGCCGCACCAAAACACACTGCTTTTGAGAGTTTTCATTAAAAATTTATCACCTTTTCTTTTTTTTTTAAATACTTCGACTCATTCAGACATTTTTAACTGTTTATAGGTGATGTAAATCTAGTCTGCCGAAATGCTCCAAAAAGATTGTGTCGTAATACAGATGTTTAGTTACTTTTAGCGTAGAAAATAGATAATATCTGGGAGGTGTGAAGTGACCTACGGTATTTTTGAAAAACAATTGCACCATCAAAAAGCAGATCTCAGCTTTAAATACATATTTTTTGTTTATCAATACCTCTGAAATTGATTTTTATTGGAGTGGTGCTGAAAGGAAGAAAAAGTGATGCAACAGTGATTTTTTCAAAGGGTTAACAACGATAGTATTTTAAATTGATTGGAGCATTTAAGATGTAAAAGTACAAACTTTAAAAATATCTCATCTGTTTTTTGCAGATTTTAAATGGTTCAGCCAATGAGCATTAAAACAAAAGGAAAGAGGCATTTGGTTTCCTCTCAACGATTTGCAGAAAGCTGGTACTGAGCTTGCACATGTGTGCATCTGCTGATTTTTGAAAAAAAAAAGATTAACTTTTTTGATGAATTTTTAATTAATATATTGGCTAATTATAAAAAATACAGACCTGCTTTGTACTACCCTCACCCAAATTTTCAGAATTCTACTTGCGGTTGATTTCCCAAGCTATCACCAATACACAGAGAGAGCAAAACTTTCTTTTATTAGCATAGATTTGTAATATGTATAGTAACAGATGTTTAGACAACAAATGTAAAAAATATATATATTTGCAAGTTATCGTAAAGTACCAAAAGTAAGCTCCACTTTATCAGGCAGGAAATTCTAATGATTTTAAGTGGGCTTATAATTGCAACTTTTGTGAAAAGGACAGAAAAATTAGGAGGGTGAGGGGTATATTTGGAATTTATGAAATTTCACAGGATTTTTACAATTTGCAAAATAAAATCAGATCAAATTAACATCTTTTGGATTTAAAATTCCCTTCCATAGATGCTAAGTAGTTTCCACTAATAAAAATAATAAATTAATGAAACAAATTTAGATAAAATAATTTAGATATGAAAGAAATATTAATAAAAATTATAAAACTTAAACTCAATATAAATACATTTGGATACAATGACATGCAAAGATATTAGAAAAAATAAACAGCACAAGATATATTCATTTAGGGGATATAGAACTAAAATAACTTAAAGAATTTCCTGAAAAAAAAAAACAGAAGGATTGAAAGTGACAGAAAATAAAACTTGAAGGGAAGGGCTTATCGAAAAAGGAAAAATTCTCATATAAGAGGGAGGCGCTTATATTTGGAGAGTTGCTTACTTTTGATACTTTACAGTATCTTTCTTAATTTTCAAATGTCCTCAATCATGCAATGCTTTTTTCTTATCTCCCAGCATGCATGGCATAACAAGGGCTTACTGAATAAATAAAAGGAAAATATAGTATAATGAAATTTTTTTTTTAATCAAGCTTATCAGAAAAAAATCAAAACATGTAAATATGTTTAAAATAACTATTTAAAACAATTACTCAAGTTAAGTATGATTCGAAAGAGAATTCTTTTTAAAAGTATTTATACCATAATTCAATGCTTCTGGAGCAGTCCATTTTATAGGAATTTGCTTCATCCCATCAGAGACAGTATATTCTTCCTCTTCTCTGGACATTCCAAAATCAGATATTTTTACAACATTTTTGTGTCCAACAAGACAATTTCTGGCAGCCAGATCTCTAAAATATATTAAAAGTTATAAGATTAAGAAAACAAAAAAAATGTTAAAAAAATATTATAAAATATCTGACAAATGTTGCATACTGTCTTTATATCAAACTAATGAAAAAAATCTTTATGATTTTGATAAATATAAACAATTTCAAGCAGAATCAAATTCATAACTATAACTAGATGATTACAATAAAAATTTAACTGAACAGCTTGAATAAATCAGAAAGGAGGAGACGTTTTTTTTATGAGTATAAGATATATAACAATTCACATTAACATAAATATTAAAGTGGAAAATTCAAATTGTTTTCTATTCATTACCTATGTATGCAATTGTTGCTTTCTAAATATTCCATTCCTCTAGCAGTTTCCAGACACATTGTTAACAAATCAGTAAGTGTTAGTGTATGCTTATGATTTCTTAAAAAGTTTAGAAGAGAACCACCTAGAAAAATTAAAGCATACTCTTTCAATTACCACTAAGTAAATTCCAACAATACTAAAAATAAGAATAGTGAAAATCTAACCTGGCACTAGTTCCATAACTATCATAATTGGCTGCTTTTGTACACATATTCCAATAAGCTTAACAATATTTGGATGATCATACTGCTTGAGGATACGCCCTTCTTGTAAAAATCTCTTCTTTTGTTCATCAGGAAGATTCATACGACATGTTTTTACTGCTACCTCAGTTCCACTGGCTCGCAAAACGGCTCTATATACATCTCCAAAATTGCCCTAAAATAAAATTTTAAAACATTTAATATTGAAAAAAAACAAAACATGCTCGAGAAAATCCGATTAGTGGGTCATTTTTGGGTCACTGTGGTTCAAGCTAATTGTATCTAAAAAACGGCTCAGACTATTTTGACTAAATTTTATATCCTACGGGTTTTGGGCACAAGAAGACAATTGGGCTTGGTCACATGTTCAAGAAAATTTGATTAGTGGGTCATGATATTTGAACTCAAAGCTAATTTTGACCAAGCATAGCTTGGTCTTCCCTGTTCATTTTTATTATACCAGATTTTAAAAACAGTTGCAAAATGTTACAAAAATACATTTTACAATATATATATATCTGTATATATTTATTTATTTTTTTAATTAGGTGCCCAACTAGCTAGGCCACATGAAATTAACTTGAAGGCCACATAATGAGTACTATTGGCCTAAAAGAACTCATTACCCGAAGTTGCTTTTGTCAATATTATATGTTTTATGTCACAGAGAGTGCAGAAATAGAGCAGAAGCAAAATATCTTCTTTGCATATAGCTAACTGATATTTTACAGCATTAAAATGAGGATTCCAATCATGCATTTTTAAAAATTTCATAAAGAAGTATAAAATAGACTCCCATAATACAATATAATTGATAGAAAAAGCTTAATTTTTTTGTACTGACCCGACCAATCTTTTCAACAAGCTCTACATCATCATTGTTTAATTCCCATCTTTCTCTCAGCACAGGTGACTTTAAAATAGCTCCAGACCGACTAGTAACAGGTTGACCAGAATGAAACTGATACAAAATCAGTTCTTGAACAGATGGAAATGAAGGACCTTCAAATCTAAATTTACCCTAAAATAATATTTAACATCATATGTATTCAATTATTACAGAATATGTTACAAGTACAAACAATTTTAAGAACAAATACTGTCTTTGAAAATATATAAATGTAGAAAAAATACAGTAAATGCAGCTACAAGCTGGCAAATATATTATATTGATTGCTAATGAGCCAGCTATTATTATTATTACTATCTAAATCAAAATTTTGAGTAATTAATGGTGATTTCTGACAATGTAAAAAATTATAATTAAAACTTAAAGTATCTTTCTTAATACACATTTTAGATGTTATTTTCTGTCATAATTTTTCCATTTTACTAAAATAATAAAAATTAGCATCTTATCTTAATAAAACTGTCTAAATTTGGTTTTCTGTGTTATGTTGAAGCAAAATTATAGTTGTTTATGTATTAGTTGTCAAAGCATTTAATATTAACTTCCAATGTTATAAAATGGCATATTTTGAATGAATGACCCACCATTTGTATTAAAGGTGTCATTAATATAATATGCTCATTAATATAAAGTACTATATATGTTACTGTAAAAGCAACTGTCTGGTAAAAACTTAGCATTTACCAAAGTGAGTTTGTAAACCTCTCCAAAAATGCTTCTGAATGCTTTCATTTTGGAATTACACCAAATCATTTTGGGCTTATACCAAACGATTTTGGTAAAACTGAGCTGTGCCACCAGGTGCCAGAGTAGTGCCCGTCAACCGTCGGCGTCGCATCCAAGTCCTGAGGAACTTATAACGTCCATGACCAGGAGAGGCCTGCCATATGTGCTGCGACCGGTAGGAGCACCACCATCTGCACATTACTCCTATTGAACCCATGAGGTGACGACAAAGGTCATTGCGATATGTGGTGGATCCCAATATCAGAGAAAACCACCATGAAAACACCTGGTGAATCGCTAAAGTACCCTGACAGCTCTGTAGCCAGGACCAGGTCCTCGGCCATATGTCGAGTTTCCCCTACGACCCTTGCTTTGCTGCGGCTTCTGATCGTCAAACTGGCCAACCTTATATTAAACAGTTCAATTTGACCCAAGTCAAATAAACATGCTTAGAATCAGAAATTTTACTTAAATGAAATCAAATGCATACCACTTAAACACAAGAAACAGTTTTAAAATAAATTTTCTGGTTCAATATGTGCTAATTTGATTTGTATCAAATTGAACAGTTTTATGTGAGGTTGGCAAGTATGCAAATGTCATTTTTGACTTTTTTCAACAATTTCTCTGCTCTCTCTCCCCACCTTATGAAACTGAACTAGTTAAAATTTTGCTAAAGAAATGCAATTAGCTCCATAAAGCCTATAATGATTTTGTATTAAAACATCAAATAAGTTTTTAATGTATAAATTAGAAATGAACAGAAAAAAACTTCAAGATATTAAGTAAAGCATTTTGAAATACAGTAGTTGCTGCTTACATGTATCCCAGGTAAATCCTAACACTGGTAACTGTTTTTATGACTCAAATTATTTAGAATAAACTAGAAATCCGTTTTAGTTTATGCTATGTATTATGCACAGCTTCTTTACTGAATAAAATTTTGTTCATAGATACAATTTATTTAAACACTTACTTTAGTTTAATACAATCCACTTGGTGTTAATACATGCAAATAAAGTACATGCAAAGTACAATATATGTTAAAATTTTACAATACATAATGCACATATACAAAATAAAAATAAAAAATGACATACATCAGCTGTTGTCTGAATTATGAAATGTTTATGTCCTTCCCAGCACACTGACAAGACAATCTGCTTGCTGTCATTACGATATGTCTCTCGAACAAGATAATCACCTTCATTAACAAGTAATCTAACAACCTCTTCACGAGGAAGAACACCATGAAACCAATCTTCATCCTGAAGACTAGTGTATGATGGATTTAAAATTGTCTGTAAAGGTAATACAAAAATTTGCAATTCTGAAATATGATGAAGTGACATACATAATTTAACACAAACACACTTACATGTAATTATTTACATAACAAATATTTCCAAAATAAATAAATAAATAACGGTAGAATTTTGAATTTTTATTTCTTGAACACAGTGTGAGAAAAGTATTACAATCATGATTTGTGTGTGTGAGTGAACATAACTTCAAATGTTACTTCTGATTGAGCTCCCATTTGGCAAATGTTATAAACCAATGTCACAAAAATTGTATATATTTTCGTACAAATCAGCCTGTGGATTAGGACTCGACTTGACTCTGCATATTCCACTTGAAGTCAACCCACAACCCGACCCGAAACTGCAAAAAAAATCTCCTCAACCCGAACTGCAAAATTAATTTTTGGCGACTTGCAACCTGACCTGAGCCCAACATATTTCAACCCGCACCCAACCCAAACCTGAAATACTTCAACCTGTAACCTGACCCAAACTGCAATGAAAGTACATTATATCATGTTTTAAAACTATTATGAAAAGTAATATACAATTATATCTCTAATACAAATTTTATATTTTATATAGAAAAACAGACAAATCCATATTTTTTAATATTCAAATATAGTGAAACCTCTGAATAGTAGACACCTTGAGATCGTTGAATAGAGTCCTGTATCAGGTCGGGTTGTTTCTCTTTTTTTGGGGGGGGGTCAGGATGACTAATTTTCTTTTTGCATGTTGGGTTCACCCTAGAATAATTCTTCCGGGTCATATTTAGGTTTTTTGCATAAGAAAAAATAAAATTTATACAAGAAAGGTAATCACAGATTATTCTTTCTTTATGGTGCAGTGAAGAACCACTTTTTCTTTTCTCAGAATATGAAAAACATTACCAGCAATTTTGTTTATGATACACACAAAAACATATGTATTGTATTTGTGATAGTTTATGCACATATACACATGCTACTTGTGTATTAGATTTGGAGGTACCCATTATTCCAAGGTATAAGTCTACAAATATATGCGTCAGGAATTGAAAAAGTGTTCGCTAAATAGAGGTGTCCACTTTTTGGGAGTGTCCATTATGGAGGTCTTATTGTGTATATATTTTTTATTTGAAAATATATTGTAGACATCCTTTTAAAAAAGCAGGTCAACCTGAATCCAACCTGCAAGAGTCAAAACCCAACCCAAAACTGACCGAACTAGAAACCATGAAAGTCAACCTGATCCACACAAGACCCGCAGCAAAAAAGTAGAAGTCAACCGATCCAAACCTGAACCTCATTGAAAAAATATAGTACCGACCTGACCCACAGTTTGGATAAAAGTGGGTAACCTGCCCCAATGTGATACTTTAATATCCAGATTTATCTGGCATTGAATTCGCTAGCACCAGTCCAAGTTCCTTATTTTGTTGTCAGTATGCTAATGACTGGACTGAGTGGGTGCAGAAAACATTGAAGATAGCAATTTAAGCATGAACTAAAAGAAAACTTCATCTATCATTCAATATCAGTCTCAAAGCTAAATTCATGTCATCCATACCAAAACCTTATTTTTGGCTCTCCATGTGAATACCTATTGCTGAGATACAAAGGAGTGAATATTTTGATTCAATTCTCAAAAACATATTTGCGACAAAAACACACCTCTCCATCTATCACAGCAATTAAAACAACGTGTCTCCGATTGAAATAAAAATGGCTCTACATTTTGCAGTAACATTACTTGAACGAAAAATCAATGAACTTAATTCAAGCTAGCAGAAACAAATGTTGCACTAAAATAATGTGATATTAAAAAAGTTTCAATTATTTTACAATAATTAAACTAACTTTAATAATTTTGTTACAATTAAACAACCTTTTAAAATTTTTGTTATGATTAAATAAGAATATAAGATTTTCTTGAAGTACGAGGGCTAGTCAAAAAGCAAGATTCTCCTCCTTTTATTCCAAGAAATCACAATACAGTTGGGTAAACAAAATATCAGTTTAATGCAAGACCTACTCATTTTGTGGCATACAACCATGATACTGCAAATGGCACAAGACAACTGACTCAGTTTGAGCCTGTCAGATATGGAGTGCATACTTTTTTGCAATTGTGAACAAAAGAGAAAGTGAGAATTTTGAGTGGTGTGAGTGGGCATTGATGACAAAAGGTACTGAAATACATAAAAAGCTCCTGCATGTGTATGGTCCATGTGTTATTGCCACCCTTGGTTGAGAACACTTTGCCAATCCACACTAAAGCCCCAACCTAATACCAAAGAAATTTCACCTCTTATTATTTGTGTGGAATGAAAACACTGCCTTTAGTAGCCCAAGAAAACTTATTTTCTGACAACCTCATAAGTATTTATAATTTTGTTAAATTATATAGGAACATTTTACATTAATGAAATAAAAGTTCTCTAATAATTATTGTACATATGTAAAAGTATTTCTTTTTTTTAATTCATATTAGTGGTCCACAGAATTTAACATTGTAAATTTAGTGGTCCATGAGGTCTGCTGCACTAAAGAACAGCATTCTGTTTTTTGATTTTTGAAAAGTGAAGATGTAAAATTTATTGAAATTGATTGTAAAATAACAGCTAAGCATTGTAATGTTTGTCACAATAGCGAATTCACAAGTGAGTCCCCCAGTTCCAAAACTTGTTATGCCCAAAATAATTTTTTTTTTTTTTTTTTTTGTAAATTAATAAAAAATTTTAGTCATATGTATACATTTCAGAAGTCAAACAATTCTAAATGTCATTATTTTCCACCTAAAAATTAAGTTAAAAACTAGGTACTGTTTCAGAACTTATCAAGTCCACATCACCAACAGTTCCATAGTATGTTATATGTACACCAGCCAGTTACTGGACCAAAAGTCATTGTTTATTTAGTTAATCAGTTCCATTTGTCATTATGGCCAAAACAACTCAGTCTTACTAGTTTACTTTTTAAATGCCCCACTAGCAGTAAAAAAATCATTCTTCTGTTCCCTGTTGTTCATCATTCTAGTATTCTCCCAGATTGTATTTTTGGCAGGATTGAAAGAGAAGTTAGGTCCAAATCAATCATTATAAATTCTCAAGGGTATGATGAAATTTTTAACAATGTAGGAACTGTTTTTAAATTAGGTACAAATATGGAAATATAATACGACTGGAAAACATCCATATTGGGTATTCCAAAACATGGAAAAACTCTTGTGTCAGGGACTGCCAAAAGTCCAGGAAATTGGAACTTTCAGTTTATGCCTACTAAGATAATTGTCTTGATGAAGCACTATAAAACTATTAAAGTGTAAGGCAAGACTGGCTACAACTGGAATACTGATGTTTCACAGAATATATGCAAAAAAAGGCAAATCCTAGAAAGAAACTGCACTACAACCTATTAACCACTTCAATGGCAGCCCCAAGGTATATGAAGGTTAACAAGAAGGTTTCCCTATCTTTGGAGCCATTGAAGTGGTTAATAAAGGTGTCATTGTAAAGGCTGAGAAATTGAATGGCCTGACGTCTCTTCTTCAAAGTACTATGGGCCTGAGTGGGATATGCAGCCAAGCCTCCAGTTTTAGAAAAAACTTTTTATTTATCATGAAGTTATTTTACAATGGGCAGAAACACATCATAGCTGCAAAAGATGCAGATGACATACCTTTTGAACAGGTAAATATTTTGGCAGTTTAAGACTTCTTAAAAAAATTATTTACTTTTGACAGATTTTTGGCCTAGGACTAGTGTTTTTTTTTTTAGATAATAAAAAAGTTTTGTTTTGGAACATGTTCCAAAACTCATTATGTCCATTATTCAATTCCAAAACTTGTTATGTCCAACATATTTTTTCATTTTGTAAATAAACTAAAATGTAATATTTTTGGCTTTAGTCTTACAAAAATGAAAAAAATAATATAAAAATAATTCGAAAATCGAAACAATACAATTTTAGGATCTTAGAAAGTTTTTTTCATTTCCGGTAAAATTTCAGGTTACGGAAATAAAGAGTATTGGAAATGGACGATTGGAGTGGAATGAAAAATTCATAAATGGTATGAGATCTGGTGACTGCTTCTTTTCAACTATTTTATGTGATAATATGGCAAGTGCTTCAACAATGGTAGGAACAAGATAAAAAATAAGTGCATTGAGTGTACATATATATCATATATCAAAAAATGTTTATGTTTTGCTACAAGCAGTAATTTTCATTTGGCAAACAGGAATTACTTTCTTACCATGCAATGGATCAAAGTTTGTGCTCTTAAATCAATGTAAAATTAGTAACTTAAAAAAAAAATACATTCCTTTTAGATTGCAAAAGCATTGATAAATTTTATCACATGATAAAAACAAATTCACCTTCATTTAAACTACACATCAAAGATCACAGTAAAGTAGCACACAATGATCAACAGTAGTAAATATACTTACATTATCATGTCCAGGGCTTGTTAATGAGTAACTCTGGCTAATGTTCTGAGAAGTGAAGGACTCTTCAAAGGGGTGCTAAAAAAGATGCACAAGTATTAATCTAAAAGAAATTAGAAGCCTATAAAAAAGGCAGCATGCAAACACAATATCTTGTTTTTACATATAGTATATAGTCAAATACAGCTAGACATTTTTATACCAAGCAAGCAATAAACAACGACACAGCATTTAAAAAAACTTTAATCAGACTCTAAATGTTCTTGAAATCTCACATACAGGACAATTTAACATACAAGGATATGCACCCTATTCACACTATACATGCGGTGAGTCTTTATTTAGGGTGTACTGTCCAGAAGTTCTAAATAAAAAACACTAATGTGCGAGGGTGCACTCTACCGGCACCCTACATGTTAGTCTTTACTGCTCGCTCACAGGCTAGCATGAAAGACTCATTCCCTCATCATTTAAGGTGTATTATCCAGAAGTTCTGGAAAGTACATCCTAATGTGCGAGGATTCACACTATGTGCACCTATCCACATTCTATGTACATGAATCTTTAATGCTTGCACACAGGTGAGCAGAGCATTAAAGACTTACCCCCTCATTCTATAGGATGTCTTATCCAGAAATTCCTATCATGAAAATACATGTTTGTTGTTGAGCAACCTAATTTGCAAAGCCTCATCAATGATTCAATCGGCAGTTTATTCAACATTAAAGGTCAAGAACATTACAGAAGTAACTATTTGTTAAATTGAAGCCATATGTAGTTTATTTTGATTTCATATATCTACTGCTTCCAGTTCCATATGATCTTGAAGTTCGGTATTGTCGCTATATATGCACTTTTGGAAAATCTCAAAAGGTGCTACAATTGCATTGCAGAACCTCAAATATTCTGTGCAATCAAGTTTTGAATTTTTTGTTCATATCCTTTAGGGATTTTTAGCTCCAATTCCTTTTTTTAAGCCCAACTTAAAGGGAAATTCATTTCTCATTTGAGCTACAACATAGTATTCTATTATTTCATTCACTCATACAGTATATTTCTATAGAAAGCAAAAAGCAATAATTATAAATCACTCTTGAAACAGTTGCTGGGCAAATATGACAACAGATTTAAGGGTCCATAGCTTCAAATTTAATGTTTTTTTTTGGAATCCATGTTCTTCCAATAGTATCTTAGACTGAAGAATATAGGCAAAAAAGGGTTCTCCTCTGAAGAGTTAAGTGAATTCTGTAATATTATTATATTCTTCATCAAAGTGATCTGTTTTCAAAAATTTAGGCACTAAATGATTTATTTCATTTTCTATAGCATATCCTATATCACTGCAAAATGTTTTAAGTGAGTCTTTAATGCTCGCACACAAGTGAGCATTAAAGACTTGCTCCTCATTGTTCTGGATAGTACACCCTAACACGCAAGGATGCATTCTACAGGCTACCTACTTGAACATGCTAATGCTCACACACAGGCAAGCATTAAAGACTTGCTCCCTCATTATTCAGGTGTACTATTCAGAAGTTCTGCATACTACACTCTAATGTGCAAGTCTTTGATGGTCACACATAGGCAAACATGAAAGATTCACCCCCTTATTGTAGTGTACTAAACAGAAGTTCTGAATAGCACACCCTAACGCCCAAGGATGCACTCTATGTGCACCCTACATGCACTCTATGTGGACGTCTTTAATGATTGCACACAGCTAAGCATTAAACTTTTCTCCCTTATTATTTAGAGTATACTATCTGAAATTTCTGGATAGTCTTTAATGCTCGCAAATAGGTGAACATTAAAGACTCGTCCCCTGATAACTTAGGGTGTACAATTCAGAACTTCGTGAAAGAACACCCTACTGTGCGAGAGGGCACACTACATGCGAGTATTTAAAGCTCTCACACAGATGACCATAAAATATTCGCACCTTAACCCCTTCGGGACCGGCGGCTTTTACACAAATTTTATTCGTTTGGCACCACTTTTTTTTAAAAAGCTACCTTTACTTAAACTATCACAAAAATGCTCTAATATGAGAAAGCCGATATTACTTTTATTTTTTACTGGTGCCTAAAACAAATTCTGTATGCTCTTTTTGAGGTTGCATATATGATACCTTGGTACCGAATGGGTTAATTATTTAGGATGAAATATCCATAAATTCTGGATAGCACTAACATTTGAGAGTGCACTCTATGAGCACCCTACATGCACTCTTTGTGAACGTCTTTAATGCTAACACAGGTGAGCATTAAAGGCTTGCCCCTTTATCATTTAATGTGTATTATCCAGAATTTCTGGATAGTACACACTAATGTGCAATAGTGCACTCTACATGCAAGTCTTTAATGCACACAGGCAAGCATTAGAGATTCAACCCTCATAATTTAAGGGCGTACTAAATTAAAGTTTCTATCATGAAAATATATGTTTGTTGTTGAGCAACCAAATCAGTGAAGTCTCATCTAAGGGGGAGATAAGAGTCAGTAACTATTTATTTTAATTGTAGAGAAAATTAATAGTGGAAGTCTGATGTCTTTGATGAGGATAGTCATTGCTGTCACACCAATTAGTAGATAAATATACTCTGAATTGATTCCAGTAATAATGATTCTACTTTGGATTCATTCAACATCAAAGCTCAAGATCATGACAGGACTAACTAATTTTTCAATTGTAGCTTCATGTATTTTACATTTATTTAATGGATCTACTGCTTACAGTTTCATATGATCTTGAAATTCAGTGTTGCTATAAATGCACTTTCGGAATAAACTCAACAGGTGTAACAATTGTATTGCAGAACTTCAACTATTCTCTCCAATGAAGTTTTGAATTTCTTTTTTTAAAACCTATTTGGATTTTTAGGTCTAATCCATTTTCTTGAGTCCAATTTATGGAGAAAATTAATTGCTTATTTGAGCTACAACATAGTATTTTATTATTTCATTCATTCACATTATACATTTTTATAGTAATCAAAAAGCAATAGTTATCAACCACTCTTAAAACAATTCTGGGCAAACATCACGGAAGTTTTTCGGGTCCACAGCTTCAAGTTTCATGCATTCTTGGAATCCATGTTCTCCCAATGGTATCTTAGACACAAGAATATAAGCAAAAAGGGTTCTTCTGAAGAGTTTAGTGAAATCTGTTATACTATTCTATGAATTCTATAAAATTAGTCTATTCTTCATCAGGATGTTCTGTTTTCAAAAATGTTGGTACAGAAAATTTCATTTCATTTTCGGTAGCATTGCCTACATCACTGCCAAACACTTAGTGTGAGTCTTTAATGTTTGCACACAGGAGAGCATTAAAGATTCGACCCTCATTACTTAGGGTGTACTATCCAGATTTTCTGGATACTACACCCTAATAAGAGAGAGTGCACTCTACAGGCAAGTCTTTAATGCTCACACACAGGTGAGCATTAAAGAGTCGCCCCTCTTTATTTAGAGTGTACTATCCAGAATTCCTTGATAGTGAACCACAACTTGCGAGGGTGCATTCTACATGCACCCTACTGAAACTCAACATGCAGATCTTTAATGCTCACACAACGGCAAGCATTAAAGACTTGCCCCTTCACTATTAGAGTGTACTATTTAGAAGTTCTGGATACTACACACTAATGTACATTCTATGTGCAAGTCTTTGATGCTGGCAAGCATCAGAGATGTGTACCTTCATTATTTAGGGTGTACTATTCAAAAGTTTTGGATAGCACACTATAATGTTCAAACAGTGCACTCTTTGTGCACCCGACATGCACTCTATATGAAAACCTTTAAGGCTCGCACACAGGTGAGCATTAAAATCTAGCCTTTTTATCATTTAGCGAGTACTATCAAGAATTTCTAGATAGTAGACACTAATGTGCAAGAGTGCACTCTATGTGCAAGTCTTTAATGCTTGCATTAGAGATTCATCCCACATAATTTAAGGGTGTACTACCCTGAAGTTCTCATCATGAAAATACATGTTTGTTTTTGAGAAACCAAATCAGTGAAGCCTTATCTGAGGGAGAGATAGGGTCAGTAACTATTTATTTTAATTGTAGAGAAAATAATAGTGGAAGTTTGATGTAATTGATGAGAATAGTCATTGCTGACACACCAATTAGTAGGATAAATATACACTGAATTGATTCCAGTAATAATGATACTACTTTGGATTCATTCAACGTCTAGGTTCAAGAACATTACAGGACTAATTAATTTTTCAATTGTTGCTTCAAGTATTTTATATTTATTTAATGGATCTACAGCTTCCAGTCTCATATGATCATAAAATTTAATGTTGCTATAAATGTTCTTTTGGAAAATCTCAACAGGTGCAGCAATTGTATGCATGGCAGAATCAAAAATATTCTCCCCAAGGCACTTTTGAAATTTTTTTTTTTATAAGCTTTTGGGATTTTTAGCTCCAATCCATTTTCTTGAGCCCAATTTATAGGGAAAATTAATTGCTCAATTGAGCTACAACATAGTATTTTATTATTTCTTTCATTCACATAGTATATTTCTACAGAAACAAAAAGCAATAGTTATCAACCACTCTTGAAACAGTTCTGGACAAATATCACAGAAGATTTTAAGGTCCACAGTTTCATGCTTTCTCGGAATCCACGTTTTCAAAATGGTATGTTAGACAGAAGAATATAGACAAAAAGGGTTTTTCTAATCTGTTATATTATTCTATTCTTCATCAGGGTGTTCTGTTTAAAAAATATTGGCACTGAATATTTCATTTCACTTTCTCTAGCATATCAGATATCACTGCAAAATGCTTATGCGAGTCTTTAATGCTTGCACACAAGCGGGCATTAAAGATTCTCATCTTAATTATTATGCACACAGGCAAGCATTAAAGATTCGCACCTTAATTATTCAGAGTGTACTATCCAGAAGTTCTGCATAGCACATCCTAACATTCGAGGGTACACACTGCATACAGCACTCTATGGGAAAGTCTTTAATGCTCGCACACAGGTGAGCAATAAAGGTTTGCCTCCTTGTCATTTAGTGTGTACTATCCAGAATTTCTGGATAATTTTTAATGCTCTTTAATGCTCGCATACAGATAAGCATTGAAGATTCATCCTTCAAAATTTAAGGGTGTACTATACTGAAATTCCTATCATGAAAATACATGTTTATTATTGAGCAACCATATCAATGAAGTATCATCTGAGGGAGAGATAGAGTCAGTAACTATTTATTTTAATTGTAGAGAAAATAATAGTGAAAGTTTGATGTCTTTGATGAGGATAGTCAATGCTGTCACACCAATTAGTAGGATAAATATCCACTGAATTGATTCCAGTTATAATGATGCTACTTTGGATTCATTCAATGTCAAAGCTCAAGATCAATACTAACTAATTTTTCAATTGTAGCTTCATATACTTTACATTTATTTAATAGATCTACCGCTTCCAGTTTCATATGATCTTTAAATTTAGTGTCGCTATAAATGCACTTTTGGAAAAACTCAACAGGTGCAGTGACTGCATTGCAGAACCTCAAATATTCTCTCCAGTGCAGTTTTGAATTTCTTTTTTCATAAACTTTTGGATTTCCAATCAGCTGGCACACAGGAAAGCATTAAAGATTTGACCCTCATTACTTAGGGTATACTATCTAGAACTTCTAAATAATACACCCTAATAAGTGAGAGTGCACTCTACAGGCAAGCTACATAATGCTCACACACAGGTGAGCATTAAAGAGTTGCCTCTTATTAGTTACGGAGTACTATCCAGAATTTCTTGATAATGCACCATAACTTCCGAGGGTGTATTTTACATGCACCCTATTCAAACTCTATATGCAAATCTTTAATGCTCGTTCATAGGCAAGCATTAAAGACTTGCCCCCTCTTTATTAATGTGTACTATTTAGAAGTTCTGGATACTATATCCTAATGTGCACCCTATGTGCAAGTCTTTAATGCTTGCACAGATGCAAGTCTTTAATGCTTGCACAGATGCAAGCATTAAAGATCCGCACTTTCATTATTTATGATATACTATCCAGAAGTTTTGGATTGCACACTGTAACGTTCAAGGGTGCACTCTATGTGCACCCTATATGAAAGTCTTTAATGCTTGCACACAGGTGAGAATTAAAGTCTTGCCCCCTTATTATTTAATGTGTACTATTCATAATTTTTGGATAGTGCACCCTAATGTGCCAGAGTGCACGCTACATGCAAGTCTTTAATGATCGCAGTCAGGCGAGCTATAAAGACTCACCCCTCATTATTTATGGGTGTACTATTATAAAGTTCCTATCATGAAATTGCATGTTTTGCAATTGTTGTTGAGCAACCAAATCAGTGAAGTCTCATCTAAGGGGGAGATAAGAGTCAGTAACTATTTATTTTAATTGTAGAGAAAATTAATAGTGGAAGTCTGATGTCTTTGATGAGGATAGTCATTGCTGTCACACCAATTAGTAGGATAAATATCCACTGAATTGATTCCAGTAATTATGATTATCTTTGTAGCCATTCAACATCAAAGGTGAAGAACATTACAGGACTAACTGATTTTTCAATTGTAACAACATGTATTTTATTTTTATTTAATGGATCTACTGCTTCCGGTTTCATATGATCTTGAAATTCAGTGTCACTACAAATGCACTTTTGGAAAAGGTCAACGGATGCAGCAATTGCATTGCAGAACTGCATATATTTTCTCCAATGAAGTTTTGAATTTTTTTGTTTATATCTGTTTGAGATTTTTTGCTTAAATCTATTTTCTTTAGCCCAACTTACTGGGAAAATTAACTACTCATTTGAGCTACAACATAGTATTTTGTTTTTTCTTTCTTTCATATTATATATTTCTATAGTAATCAAGAAGCAATTATTATCAATCACTCTTGAAACAATTGCTGGGCAAATTTCACAGTAGTTTTCAGGGTTTTCAGCTTTAAGTTTCATGCATTCTTGGAATCCATGTACTTCCATTTGCATCTTAGACTCAATAATACAGTTGGTAAAGGGTGTTTTAGACGTGTTTAATGAATTCTGTGGCAGTTGGGAGAACTGGCTCATTTACAAAAAGAAAAACATCAATGAAAGCATGATAGGAAATAAATGGCAGTGATAAAGCACACATAGTAAAAGGAACTAAACAAAAGAAACTTTAAAGGATATTTAAAGGCATAAGGATGTATCAACAGTGAGGTAAGTGGACTTTAACTTTTATTTAAATAAAGTTGAAATAAATAGTGTGAATACAGGACATGTAGCCGAATAGTGATAAAAGGAGGCATGTATATCTGACAGAACCTCACTACATGGCAGCTAGCTCAAGACTCTGAACTCTCAGTGATTCGTTGATCATGGTGAACATGTGATACAGACATCTGTTGTGGATCAGATTGAAAACAAAGCATTTCACAACATTAATGAAAAGTGAAAATAAATTTTTGTAGTACATATAAATTTTTAAATGTTTCATTTTTCCAAATTTCTGCAAGAAAAATATAATTAAAAGAAATGACTGTTTGTAAAAAATCAATTTTTAAAGAAAAAAAAGGGGAAAAAATTGAGGGTCTCCATCATGTCAAAATTTTACATCTCTAAATATGAGAAAAATACACCTTCGCTTACTCAAATTTTTAAAGTGCAGAATAAAAGTATATATATTATGAGATCTTACCCACTCCCTCTGAAAAAAAAAACATATTTTCAAAGCCTAACAGTTATGTGGTAATGAAAGTCGATTTTCCAGCCAAATGTGGTAAAATATTGCCAACTGTATGACTTTGTTTACTGTCAACTGTTCAACTTAACTGTTTCAACCTTCATTCCCACTGAAATGCAGTGACACATTAGGTCCAAAATGACTCACTAATAAAATTTTCTCAAACATGTAACCTAGCCCAAAGGTCTTCTTGTACCACAAAATAATAGGATATAAAATTTAGTCAAACTCGTTAGAGCCATTTTTTAGATAAAATTCGCATATACTTCGCATAATAATTCGCATAAAAACACACAAGATTTGCTCGTATTATGATATATGATTTATACATATAAAATGGTTACATTAGTACTCTGACTAAGAAGCCATTATCAATTTTAAACATTTCAAACATTACAGAATGGATTTTTAAAATACCTGCAATCAATACAAAATGCCAAAGTATAACTTAATCAATATTACAAGACATGTTCCAGTTACAATTTTTTATAAGATAAAGAACTACAGTTGGATCAATGTAAAATATTAAAATTATATATTTGTTAACCTGAATGAAATGTTTAATGATGAATTTTAAAAAAGGTTTCAAATTAATTGCTGAGTTATTTTTTCACCAAAACTGTAATAATATTATATACACTATATTGCCAAAGGTGACCGGTCACTTGCAATTTTAGACATTTTGTTAACTATCTAGAAAAATACATGAGGAATTAACCTGAAACTGCAGGTGTGTAAACAGTATAGTATAGGTTATATATTTCCGCGAAGATTTTTTTTACGAAACCCCATACGGGACTGTCAACAAATTGAAAAAGAACGAATATTTTTTGGGTTGAGTTGAGTTGGGTTGATTATTGACGGCCAATTATCAACACATGGGATATAGGCCCGGGGGGAGTGCCCTTCGTGGGGGTCTTTCTAAGGGAACCTAACCCGTATTTACGCATGGATAAATCCACGGCTCGAAGAAAACCACGAAAACTCCGAACGATTAGGCCGACGGGCGCGATTGGGATTGAACCCAGCACCTCCCGTCTACCAGCTTCGAGAGTACAACCTCTCAGCCACTGGTGGGGCCGAATATTTTTTGGATAACCCTGTAAAAACTGATGTAGCAAAGGCGTTTAAACTCGAGATTATTAATAAGTGGCTTATTGTAATATACTGTGTTCATTTTTATGAGGATAGCATGTATACATGGTTTTTATAAAACAGTCCCAAATTTTGCCTAGTTTTTTGCTTATAATTTGCAGAGTTCTTAATATAAAAAAAAGTTCTTTTCAGAAAATATGGCAAACAACATTGTACATAATACTCTGTAAACAGAATTAAAGAATAATAAAAATTGGATGAAAAATGAGCAGGTTTACTAAAATATGTTTCATTGCGCATGCGCGAATGCAATCAAAGTATAATATACATAATGTATTAGCTAAGTATATAGAGCAACTTTTGTGAAAGTCTCAAAATCATAGCTTGAAAATTCTGAAAATTATCATCGATAGAATAAGATCGAAATCCGTTGTTCCCAAAAGGAAGCAAAAATATGAGGGGTTGTATCCAAATATAGTAGCACGTGCAATATTGTGTACGCTATCTTGGCACTAATCAACAGATATGTCATGCAACCCCTCATCTTTTTGCTTCTTTTTGGGAACAACAGATTTTGAGCTTATTCTATCGACGATAATTTTCAGAATTTTCAAGCTATGATTTTGGGACTTTCACGAATATTCGTGAAAAAATCTTCGCGGAAATATATAACCTATACTATACTGTTTACACACCTGCAGTTTCAGGTTAATTCCTCGTGTATTTTTCTAGATAGTTAACAAAACCTCTAAAATCGCAAGTGACCGGTCACCTTTGTCAATATAGTATATTTTAAACAGACTATTTTCAAATAAACTGTAAGTTATGTATTCACTAATGAGTTTCTCTGTTCTGAACTACATAAATAAATGATTAATAAATGTTTCAAATAAATCTTACATTAGTTTTCTTGTGGAAAGCATGAAAAGGCTGTTTCAACTTAGATATAATAATTCTTGCTGAACGTCTACCAAGAGCATTTAGGCTAGATGTATCCTCATCTTTCTAAAAATAAATTTTAATTCTATTTAAATACTGATAATATATACATAACAATTTCATATAAAATATTTTAAGAAATGGGATCTTACAACTTCATTTGTTGAAACACCTGGAAGCTCTAACCCAAGAGGGAGACCTTTTGCTTCTGCATTATTAATCCAACTAGATATGAGGTTATATAGCTCTTGATACCTTTGTTCTTGCGATTTAGTTTCAATAAGCTCTTTACGCAAAATGCCAACAGCTCGTCGTTTTACTAAAAGCCTACAAGAAAAAATCATTTTATGATTGAAATTAATATACACTGATGAGTCTTTGCATTATAAGCAACAGCATGAAAAAAAAAATCATCCACAAAAATCAAGCAGTGGTGTCATTGCACAAAGTTATACATACATGTGTGTCTTTAAATCACCTAAAAGCATATCTCACATATGGAAGTATTTAAGATTTGAAGTGCATTAGCAGCTGATTAATCAGATAAGGTAAGTTTTTATGCAAAAGTCAGTTTTGACTGTGTTGCCAAATTAAGGACTTTTTCAGAAAAGCTTTCATATTCACATTAGATTACACAAATAAAATATAAATTTGGCTCTTAATTTCCTAAATACAAAGCTGAATTTACATGTTAAATTAACATGGTTGAAGAAATTGTGAAGACATAACACTTGAAAATTTCACATTTTAATGATTATGTATCTTTAATTTGTTTACAAGAAGCAGTTGAAACTACACATAAAAAGTCTTTAACTCCTGCATTCCAACTTTAATAAATTGCACATCTCTTTTACGCACAAGAAAAGCAGAAGTTATCAAGATGTATAATGGTAGCAGGATCAACATAATGTATATAAATGTCAGAGTGAAAATCAACAATGTGTCTCAGTATACTTCTTCTGTACATGATCTTTCACAATCAAATAACCAAGTAAAGATCACATAAACATAGCTATCACTAACATATTTATAAAAGAATCCTATCAAGACTGGACCAACAATTATTAGAAAATAATACAGCAAGGTAAATTAACAATATTTCTATCAGCATCAAATGACACCTTTTAAGATAATTATTTTTCAGATAATCATTTTTAATACATTAAATGCTATTTCCATGTTTCCATAGTTATCAGCTTTAAAAATGATTTAAAAAAATAAAAAATAATAAAAATCTTAAAAGATGTTACTTGACACCAGTAAAAATAGTGTTAAGATTCTTGTTTTATTGAAAGAATAATTGAATGAACATGAGATTAACAATAAAAATTATGATAAGGAAATATATTGACCAAAGCATTTCAACATCACTGTAAACCTCATAGCTGAAATTGAGGAATGAGTGTCATATATTGCAGATTATTCTTCTATATGCAGAAATAACATCATTTATTTATCCGTTTATTTTCAATTTCAACAAATGGCTTGCTTATATATAACAAAAAAATTAATTTAAAATAGGACGGATGGGAGGGTATATGTTAGAGTATGGAGGTGTTGCATGGCTAATAAAAATGCAATGGTTAACAACAAAAAAACATACAAAACAAGGAGGGAGGGAAAGCGAGAGAATGGGTTATCTGTTTATTTTGCATCCTTTCATTACATGTTATTCTTTTGCTGATTTTATTCAATTCATTTTTAACAAAATTAATTTCATAGCATTTACTTTATGTTGTATTTAATTTAATTAGCTTCTTTGATTTGTTTAGGACAATGTCACTTTAATCATTTCATAAATCATCACACTTTATTATGTTTCATTTTCTCTAATAATTAATAATTGTTCTTGCATGATACTTCCTTTCTATGAAATAGTTATGAATTTATATCATCTCATAGGCAGTTTTAGTTTAATCTAGAAAATTTTATTTACTACTTTGATTATTGTGGCACAATGTCATATCTTAATAACTTTATTAATCATCTTTCTTTAATAACTATCTTTGTCCTTTTTAAATATTTCCTTCACCACTTTATTTTTATTATTACTTGCTTATAGAATTAACACTATTATGCGGTGACAATGTATGAATTCATTTTTTATTTTATTAATTTTTTTACATAATATCAATTTAAATAATGTTTTCACATTCCTCTAAACTTTTCATTCATTATTTATGTGAAATTTTCTTAATTTATTATTTTCTCATTAAACACTTTCTTTAAAAATTAAAATTCCAGTTTCAGTAACTAATTTATGTTGTAGTTTCTTACACTGATACCCAGCTGGTATATCCATAAATGAATCAAATTTTTTTTATTTACTTGACTTTAATACTCTTTCTTGAAAAGCCAATAGGTGGCAGCATTGTTCCATAATGTTACTTAATTCTAGTATAACACTTGTATGAAATTCATTTTGCACTCTTCTTGTTATTCATCTAATGAATTGGTAACTATTATATGGCAACAGATGAAGTTTTGTTGAATCATCATTTACAGCGTTTTTCATTTAACTATGTCTGTTTCAGTTTAAATATGGGGAAATATCCTCACTTAATGTTTTTATATTTTTCATTTCTTATATCTTATTTCTGTTTTTTTTTTTTAAATGTATGATCATCCAAATTTTGTACAATTTTAACTTAGTTCGTACAAAGATGAAATCATATATTTTTTGTGGAATTTGTGGTCATTTGGGTTTGATAATTCTACCATGGTTCCACAATACTTAAAAAAAAAAAATCATCTATTTCAAAATTTCATTTTTTTTTTCAATTGTTAATTTTGGATACATTTCATTACAGATTTGTGTTTCATCTTTCAAGTTATTAATTTTCTTTTCATTTTTCCCTCCAATCTATAATATACAGACATGCTACAAGCACAGCAAAAAAAAACCTGAACTTTCACGGCCTCACGCAACCTCCCCTCCCCTACCCAAACAAGAAAGTTATATAATTGGTCATGCAAATTTAAATATGTAAATCTATATATATAAAAGAAAGTCCTTTCTGGCTAGATGATCAACGCACAGCCAAAACTACTGAACCTACAAAGACGAAACTTGCAGGAAAAATACTTCTTAGTATGTAGAGGCGCACTAAGACGGGATTTTCAAAAACTCCACCCCTAAGGGGGGTAAAAAGGGGAACAAACTTTTAAAAAATTCCTTAAAAATCGGGTATTATAGTTACGTGACAAATGATAACATATTTTAATGTATTTTTGTATGCTGAATCGAATGGTATCAATTAAATACTCATAAGTCAAATAGTTCGTGAGATATTGCACATTTTTCTAATTTGGTGAAGTCTTTGACGTCAAAATCTAACAATTCTAACAATACAAGTGAGAATTTCTTAAAATACATTCGTTACTATGGCAATGGGAGAAATTCAAATTAAATCTTTTTGTTATTTAATTCTTTTGTTTATTTTTACAGATAGAAGCATTAACTGTTCAATCGGGAATGGTATATTATTCTTACGGATATTTATGTAATTGTGTATTATTATTAATTCTACAAAAGCCATGATTTAAAATAAAACGTGATTGCTAAAATAAAGTTTTGAAGGTCTGTTTAGTGTTATATATTGCTTCTTTATTTGTTTTCAGTCTTCAGCCATATTTCCCCCTTTTCTTTGGGTAGTTAGTTATTCATACGATTTTGGGCTAATTTTCCACAATCAGATACCTCCTCGCCAATTGGCGTTTTAGCTACCATGTTGGGTACTTCTCTGTTATCCCTTCGACCACTTTTCATAACAAAAAACTATCGCCAAACTGTAACGCCAAATAAACGGGAGAACGTTGCCATTGGAATACCAAAATAAATAAATAAAATATAAGAATGCAAGGATACAATTGTTATTTTAATTAATGAAATAACTAATAAATCAGTAAAACATAATGAAAAATACACGCAAATGTCGAATTAAAAACCACTTGATGACGTAACAAACACGTATAATGCTTCTGACATCAAGTAAATGGGACTGCACTTTTAGCATTTAATATTACAATTTGGCGATAGTTTTTTATTATGAAAAGTGGTCGATGGGATAATATAGAAGTACCAATGAGGAAAAGCATCGTTTACGTTTGAAGCGAAACCTTCATGATGAATCCTATTACAGAAAATCATATCATCATCTACTATTCGTATAAACCTCATATTCATATTTTAATCCGATTATTCATGATATTTTGTTAGGTTATACACTGTTAGTTAAGTAATGTTTTTTGAAAGGTTTTAGAGTATAGCTATTCTACGTTAGTCTGTTATAGAGATACAGAGGAAAGCTCTAAAATAAGTGAACCCGATTATTAAAGAGTACCTTTACAAAAAAATTCTATTGAACAAATTTTGATGGAAGTGACTTTTCAGGTATGGTTAATGACCCTATAATATATCATTCTATGTTGCTTAGTGATTGATAGAGCTAATGGGAAAGTGATTGGGAAAGGTGAGTGCAATTATGAAAGATATCTATATATATAAATGAAAGTCCTGACTGGAGACATAATCAAAGCGCAGCCCAAACTACTGAACCTACAAACACGAAACTTGGGGGAAAAATACTTCTTAGTATGTAGCGGTGCACTAAGACGGAATTTTCAAAAACTCCTCCCCTAAGGGGGGGGAGGGTAAAAAATTGAACAAACTTTTAAAAGATTCCTTAAAAATAGAGTATTACAGTTAAGTGAAAAAAGATAACATAATTTAATGTAATTTTGTATGCTGAATCGAATGGTACAAAGTACATTCTTCTAAGTCTCATAATTCATGATATATTGCATATTTCACAAATTTGGTGATGGTTTTGGCGCCAAAATCTCAAAATTCTAACATTACAAATGATAATTTCTAAACATACACGCGTTATTATAGCAATGGAAGAAATTCAAACTGTTGATAAAACACGAGGGACTTCTTTTTATTGTTAGAAGATAATGTGGCAAAATCTGTTCCCTCAAACTGTTAACTATATATATAAATGAAAGTCCTGACTAGATAGATCATCAACGCGCAGCCCAAACTACTGAACCTACAAACACGAAACTTGGAGGAAAAATACTTCTTAGTATGTAGAGGCGCACTAAGAAGCGATTTACAAAAACTCCACCCCTGAGGAGGGTGAACAAGAATGAAAAATCATGCGTCAAGCATAGATTATGTAACACTTTCCAATGCTTCCAAAATAATTTTACAAATCATATCGTTTAATAAGCTAAAAGATAACATCTAAGTAAACAATTTGGAAAACGCATAACATATTTAAAAACATAATTTCAGGAATTTCCAACATATACAATATTCGGAAAAATATCCGAATACGTTTATTCAGCCCTGTATAGGATCTATAGATTTGTATATATACTAAATAGGATGCTAAATTTTAGTTCTGTTAGGAAACGCATTTAAAACACTGTTTAAAATTCTCCGTCTGGAGTTTCTGTCAATAAATGGAAATGTGTTCGCGAACTTTTGTGCTTCCCTGTATAGGATCTACAGAATTTATACACACCATGTAATAGACAAAAAGCGGGTTAAAATTAAAATCGCATTCAGTAACTTAAAGTGCATTTCCAGGAATTATTGTTAACAGACAGTAGAGAATTCTTTTGTGTGTCCCTGTAAATGAACAATGACTGCTATACACACAATATTCTGTAGTAAGCCTCTTGTACTGCACCTTAGTGATATATATAAATTTCAATGCGTTTAAAATAGTGAAACATTATTTAAATAAACCGCAGACGATTTTTCACCATAGACGTAATGTAACGGAATTCTTTTGACTGTCCCTGTAAAGTAACTATAAGTGTTATGCACACCCTATTCCATATTAAGCTTCTTCTAATGCACCTTAGTGATATGTATATAAATTTCAATGCGTTTAAAATAGTGAAACATTATTTAAATAAACCGCAATTGATTTTTTCCCATAGACCGCAATGTAACGAAATTCTTTTGAGTGTCCCTGTAAAAAAACTATAAGTGCTACACACTTCTGTTGAAATAGGGAACATGCTATAGATAACGACAATAACATATAAAAATTGCAGAGCAATCCGAGCATATTTACGAGAGTTAGAGCGCAGCCAGACGGCAGACGGACATACGGCAGACAAACTGAAGTCATAAACACTTTTCAACTAGGTTGGAAAGTGTTAAAAATGGAACAAATTTTTCAAAATTTTTTTAAAAATCGGTTAATTATAGTTTATAACAACAGCAATCATAACATATTTTAATGTATTTTTGTAAGCTGAATCGAATGGTGTAAAGTACATTCTTCTAAGTCCTATTGTTCATGAGATAATGCATATTTTTTTTTAACGATTATCGTATAATAGTTCTACGTTGTCTAATTATAGAACTAGGGGTGAAATTTCTATAATCAGTTGAAGCCGTGAAACATTAGCCTTTTTAAAAAATACTGCAGAATGGATTTTGATTGAACTTGCATTAATAATTCTCCAGGGGTAATTTTAGTATATTGCATATTGTTACATAGCTCTTTAGCAAATCATACTGTAAATGATTAAATAAAGAAGTTGGTCTTTAATAACCAAATTTTGTGCAAAAAACAGAAAATATAACAGAGCAATGGCATCTATTTCGTTTTACAACATTGCAAAGCACAATCAAGGTAAAGGTTCATATTGCTTTAAAATGCAAGATGATCATATTCACGGGTATATTCCGTTTGGAGAAACCGACCAGCGTAGCGGGCAAAGCCTGCTAGTATTATATAATTATAAATAATGTGAATTTAAATTGCATACATTGAATATAAAAACAAAAAACCCTATTCATTATATATTGTTTATTTGGCAAAAAAAAAAGTTGAACTTAGAAGAATATGTGCATTTGTCACATACACGTTATTTTAAATTAAGAAACTTACATGCAAGCAAATATTACAAATTTGACACACAGCATTAATAACTTAATAATTTTTTAAACATTTTTTTATCCGCATTTTAACTTTGTTACAGAATAAAGAACCATTGTTGAGTTAAAAAATTTTGCATAAAGAAATATTATGAACTAATCTTAAAACAAAGTCAAATCTTCTATGTATTTTAATTGACATTTTATATATTTAGCAAAAATTCCTGTAAAAATATTATAAGCAGAAAAATATTACTCACCAAAAGACATTTATAACAAGAGTCCAAGTTTTATATCATTAGAAGAAAGCTGCTCAATACAAAAATATATTGTCCAAAGAAAAAACTTATTCCTTATATATATGTATATTATATATAAAAACATACAAAAAAAAAAATTATTGCAGTCAGAATAAAAGGATATTTACAAAATAAAATAAATTTGCTGGTGGCAGAATAAAAACAATTGTATCTTTAGAAAAAAGGGACTTATTTCAATTTCATTTTTTTATTTTGGACCATTTTTTCAAGTTTCCTTTTATGTTTAAGTCTACTTGAGTTCTCTGCAGAACAGATTTCTGCTACTTTATGCTTCATCGGAACAATTTTAGTCTTAGTCTTTTCTTCTTTCTTTTTTTTCGTCCAATTCTTTTTGGTAACACATTCTAGAAGACCCCAAATTGTAGCATAACTTCCTATCTACAGGTTCAGGAAGAAAATTTTTTTTATTAAAGAGCTGAACAGCTGTTTTCTTCTCTGCTAGTAGTTTATATTTTACAGTCTGGATAGCAGAATGTGTTTGTATCTGCATTCTACCAGACCTTTTATCTATTATGTCTGACATAATATTAAAGGATCCTTCAACCTGTGGTCCATGAAAGCAGCTTAAAACGGCCTTAACAATCTTGCCAATGGCATAATACTTGGGCATGTTAAAAATTTTTGCCCACCAAATATCAACTGCTATCAGTTTTCCTGAATTATCAACAGGAGGAGCTAATTTCATGTCTACTTGGTATTGAAAAATCTCCAGTTGGTATTTATCTTTCTCTTCATTAGTTAAAACATTAGAAAGTAAAACTGGTAGCTTCTGTAGCCTCTCACAGGTGATTTGATGGCCCCTTGCACTTGGATCAATGGCAGAGGCATATTTGAGAAATTGGTTGTTTAAAGGCAGCTTTTTTTGAAGATATATGCCACATTGAACATAAGCGTTTTTTGCACAAACTAGAAAATCTTCAACAGTCGGGTTATTCAGATTCTTTGAGATAAGATCTTGTGTTCTAGAACCAATGAACATTTTCTGCTGAGGTAAATGGAATTCTTCATTTAACAAATCAATTTCAAGAAGACCTTTTGCTGATTTGATTTGTACTTGCTCCTGTGCAACAAAACAAGATAAGAAATCCAAAAAAAGCTGCTTTTGCTCATCATATATTTTATGGATGAGCGGTTCTTTAGTTTGGAATAAAAGAATGTATTTTTTTAAAAGAGGTAAAGTAGAAATATAAAAGTTGGCAATTAGACATATTTTCTTTCTATAAAAAAAGAGCTTCTCATAGATTCGCTTTTTTCTTTTTATTCCATCATCTGTGAGTTTTTTTTATGACAGCTTCTTCTGAATACATTTAATTTTTGCTCTATCAGAAGATGAAACATTTTTACTCTTGAAGATAGCACACAGCATGGAAAAGTAAACAGTTTTGTCATCATCACTCAGAAAGGCATAATATACAAGAGTAAGTGCATCTATTAAATAAACAAAGTTCAAGGCTGCATCATAACAGGACATCCATCTATGTGCAATAAAGGAGGTTGGTGAAACAAATTTCATGTTTAAAACATCACAAATTTCATTAACACAAGTTTTAATATCTGCAGACCATTTAATATCGTTGTACACATCTTTAAATTGACCTTCTAACCACATATTAAATGGCATGCAAAACTTCTTACAGGCATTGTGGATGTGATGACATGAGTCACCATCCACATCCAACAAATGTGGAGCTTTTTCACCTCTGATTCTGGTTTCAAGACCTGCTTTGGAACCTCTCATCACATTGCAGGAACACTCAGCAAAACTGATACTAAATTTTCCCATGGAATACCATTCTTATCAAACAATGCTTGAATTTCATTGAATAAATTTTCTGCACTTACTGTGTCTACACTTAGCGATTTAAGTGTTCCACAACAACTCTATTTATGCTTGAGGAAAAATAGCTACATAAAATAGATACTACACGCATGTGGTTAGAACTTGTTGATTCATCAATATTTAAGGAAAATTTGGAAGTTTTTTAATTTCCAACCGTAGATTCCAAAAATGTTTTTCCTAAACCAAATCTCATTTTATAAGTTGCAGAAGCACGTTTCATTACAAGATGATTTAGGGCTCTTTTATCTTCGGATAATGTTTTGCTAACGTCTATGATAACCTCTGCCATGGAAAATGGTAAACTGTGTTCTGTTAAAACACCCAATATTAGTGCCTCAGAATTTGACACTATCACATATGGGGACATTTTGAGAGGAAGATGGTGTTGATAGAGTCGTATCTGCAGCATTTGATTGAACGCCGAAAAAGTTGCTTGGTAAATCATAGTTCTCTTTTTTGTTAAAAACCTTCTGGCGGTGTTTTTTAGTTTTAAGGTGATCCGAGATTGCCACACAACCACGTTTTCCATAATAAATATCATCATCATTGCAAAGAGAGCAGATTGCTTTGCCGCTGACATCAATTTTTTTCACACTATCTCCGATTAACACTTCCATTTCTTGATTCTCATATTCTAATTTGACGGATTTCGACAGTCGTTCAAACTGAATTTTTTTTTTTTCTTCTTTGTCAATATCCCCTACTTTTGCTCCATCTGAAATCATTTTTTGCCATTATAACAAAACAAATGCTAAAAACTGAAAACACCAACAAACGGAAAAACGAAGAGCAAAAACTGCGTGTAATGCTGAAATAAAGTAGAGCTGCTGGCCACACTGCACACCCACGCTGAGCTGATCGCTGATGTCACTTTGCTTCCTTGTATTCCTCGCTTCAATTTTTCCTACAGCAAATGATATGCGCTGAACGAATGCGCAATCAGTCACAAAATGTGTTAGAATAGCAATTACTAGAGTAATTACTAGTAATTTAAAAGGAGCAGATTTGCAAATGCAAATGGAGCGTATATGCTGGCATTCGATTGCGCAGTTTATGCATGAGAGAAAAGCTGAAAAATAAATAGGTGAATTGTGTCTTGAAATGAAAACCAACTGTTTTTAAAAATAACTTAACGTTTATTGAATAAAAACAGAAATAAAAACTAAAAGACAAAAATAAAAATTAAACAAAATTAAACAAATGAAAAATATACTTAATATGAACTGGAGCTTATTCAGGAACAATATTTTACAAAAAGGAAATTACCTTTATTTAAATTCAATTTCACTTAACATTAAAAAAAAACTTATACTTTAAACAACTTCAAACAACCATATTATAACTTTAAATAACTTTAATTTAAAACAAGATTAAATGGACTTTACACATCTCCCCTTCATTCAATTACGATCCATCTTAAAAGATCGTTAATATCCGTTTCAACTTAACTTCTGCTTCATGGAAAACTTCTGACATACCACACAGAAACCGTCATTAGTACGCCTAAAGTACCAAAATTAAAAGCATCCAACAACTCATGACAAACCATACAGACCTTCACCTAAAGCTAGGGAACGTGATGAAGTCTGTAATACCAAGATTATCTGTCAGACCCTTTAAAGCAAGAAAACTAAACGAGAGACTTAAATACATGTTAAAACTAAGGAGAGAAGTAACTATCAAAAACGTAAACCAAACTAAAACTTTATTTAACGAAACTTAAACCAATAATAAAATCAATTAAATAAAGTTGTATGAATATAAAAGCAAACTCAAGAAAAGTAATTGAAAATAAACTTACTAAAACTTCACCATATATTTCACCTCCTTCCTTAACAGTATGTAAATATATTAACACGACTTTCTAAAATCTGTCTGATAATATCAATCCAGACAGTAACTGATAAGTCGGTTTAAAAATACAAGTAGAGGGAAAACAATGTTGATAAAACAAGCTTAAATATGAATTAACTAAAACAACTGAATGCTGAATGTGTTGCCAGGACTGCCGGGATTCCGATGCACGATGTCAACAGACCGCCATTTTTCCTTCTCCTGCTCTTCAGGAAGCGTAGCTTAACCAACAGTGAAACAGGAAAAATGGTTTAACACTTCAAATACATCTTTAAATATCTTCATCCGGCTTTTCACACTATTTTATATTATATCAAACAAAGTCTTTAAACTTAGTGAAAAACTAAAAAGCACCACTTAAAACAACAGTAGGACATCTTTAACCATCTCATCATTACTACCAGCCATGACTGAACGGCGACATAATAACGTTGCCTTGCCACAACACACTAATGAAATGCAACAATGAAGCGAAGCTAATGAGAGATGTCCGGGAGCTGGTATATAAACATATCTCCTCAGGTAAACATCCAATCACACGGCCTTCCATATTTAATAAATATTACGTCACTGCCAGCTTCATAAAAGATCGAGAAAGTGAAAATGCTCAGCAGCGACGAGAGAGCGATTGAAGGAGGAAACAGATGGTCACGCCATCTGTTGTTGGCTGCTGTAATCGCTTCGGCACATCGTATCACTTAAGCATGTACGGAACTAAGAAGCCGGTAGAATGTAAAAGAAGATACGTGGACTTTAAAGATGCCGTGTAAAAGTAAAAAATGAATATGCCAGGATACGTATGAAGATATTAAAGGTAAGCAAATTTAATGAAATATTAAATATGATATTTAAATATTGAAATAAATAAATCATAAACCCAAAAATATATATGTATAATCCACAACTTAGGAATGAATAAATATGAAACTAAAAGCAAACTTAAGATTAAATAAATGATTTGAATGAATGAATTAGATGAATGATCTAGATGAAGTGATAAGACAAAAATGTAGACATGTATGGAATATTATTCCAACAAAATGGGGTACGTTCCACGCGAGGCAGAAAGAAACTCATTCTGAACAGTCGATGGCTAACGGAGGTAACCGGTTTAGTTTAGCAGACGATACTTTCATATCGCATGACGTTCTTTGCTGCTGCGCACAGATTGTATGCACGGCAGGTCAGGGAAAAGAAAGATGAAATACGAAGCAGAAAAACCCAATTTTGTGCTGCTCGTTTATTCAATTTCGCCTGCTACCCCCCTCCCCCTAAAAAATGGTCCACAAATTTTAATGCAGATTTGCATCGAACCCAAGAATAATAAAATTCAGTGCCGAAAAAGCAGAAATCCGCATTTCCGCGGAAAAGTAGCATGTCTGAATATATTCTCTTTGTTTTAAATTCTATTCATTGTCTTTCCTCTACATATTTATGGCCATTGTTCAAACAGGTACAGGTTCATTTTTAATACCCCCCCCCCCCTCCCCACATGTTGTATGATGTTTCTGCGGTGTTTTAATAGTTATTATATGTATATAGAGTTGGCCAAAAAAAAAAAAGAGAGAGAGAGAACACCCTACACATTTTAATCACCAAATTGTCCCATAAAAAAACAGAAATAGTCATTTGAATGGGAATTGTCTGCTTTCAATTTATGTTACAAAGATAAGCTTAGGGGTCATCTTCATACTGAAATTGTACTAAACTAATTTTCAACACGAACACCTGATTTTGATGTCATATTTGTCTTTTCGGTAAATTTTACCTTAGGATTCCAAATGTGGTCAGGTAATTTAGGAATTATGAAGGTTTAAAGTTTGGAACTCTTAACGCTAAATTCATTTGTAATCATTGCAAAACAAATTGCAATGTGGATAGTTCTTTAAGCATAACTCAAGAAATACTTGCGACAATGAGCTATAATTTTGTATTTGCATATTTGGCACTTCTAGAAACAGATTTCTGTTAAAAATGTCAAAGGTTACAATTCATAACTTTTTTAAAATATGTATTTTTTTAAATGGATTTCTGAAAAGAAATATGAATTGTTATATGAATTTTTGCAACATAAATTGATTTCCTGAAGTTTCAAATAAGTAAAACCAAAATTACAGCTAATTCTGCCAGGTAGGTTTTGAGTTATGCTTAAAATACTACCTGCATTGCAATGTTTTTTGTAACAATTAAAAATGAATTTAGAAATTAGGAGTACCAAATTTTAGACCTTCATAATTTCAAAACACTTGACCAAATGTCTTCCCATTTCGTATTCCTAACGTAAATTTACTCTAAAAGCCAAACATGATGTCAAAATTATGCATTCATATTCAAAATTTCACTAAACTTATTTTTTTAACATAAATTCAAGAAAAGACATAATTTCCAGTTGATTGACTATTTCCCTTTTATCTGTAACAATTCGGAGATTAAAATGTATATGTTTTTTTTTTTTTGCTAACTTTACAACATTAATATGATAAAGAATGACAGAATTAAACTTGATGGCAGTGCACAATGCTGTTCAAAACATACAGGCTAAATATATAATTTTTGAAATTGAACTGAAGAAGGTGAAAACACTACTGAGTCTGGACCAGGTACATTTGGCTAACCATGCCTTCTGAGCTACTTCAGACAAATCAGCCAGCAACTTTTCACAATGATAAACACATCAAGATAGACCTCATGTTGACCTGAAATAGGCAGCTTGAAACAAACAATCTGTCCATATAGTATTCATAAACTTTACAACATTAACATAATAAAAATAATCAAATTAGATTTGATTACCAACTCATGTTGCTTCTTGAATTTACATATATATTACATATTAGGCAATTGTTTGTTTTTACTCATGCTTTAGGAATTTTTGTTTGCATTTGTAGTTTTGTTTACTTCTCTGTTTTTCTCAGGCTTAAAAAAAATACCTTTTAAAAATGTCAGCAGCATTTGCTCCTAATGAAATGATTGGCCAAAACAGGCATTTTATTGCTAATTTTTAGATGTATTCATATTTGAAGAAATTTTGATTGTTTAGCATGGATGCTGATAAGTAAGAGATTACATCTTATATTGTTACCAAAGTAAATACTAAACCAGCATGTACATTTTTTTATATCTAAATATGATCCTGTTATTTAAAACTTTATAAAATGTTAATAGCAATATAATAATTTTAAAAAATAATGTTGATATTGAAAATAATATCAACAAAGGTATATGTACAAATAATACTCACATATTTTCTGTTTCAGCAGTTTTCCGGAGAGACTTTAACTCATTTTCACACTGTCCAACCTCAAGTTCTTTTTCTTTGATTAATGTTTGACACTGACCAAGTTTTTCTCCCAAACTTTTCATTCTAAAATAACATAAATGCATATACATTTATATTTTAATAAAAAAATATATGATTTTTTTTTTCTCAGTGAATTGGAAAAAAAAAAAACTCTAAGTATCTGTGTTAATAAAAATAAAATGAATATATAAATATTTATTACTAAACATTACTACATAAAACTTCATATTTTTATTTACATTCACTCATAATTCTGATACCACTGTTCTCAGTAGTAAGCAGCAGCAAGGTATTTTTCATAAAGAATCTAAACTATTTTTAAAAAATGGAAAACATTGATCCAATGCAGATTTGTAGAATTCCTAGGCAAGTTGTAATCAGGGCTGTGGAGTCAGAGTCGGGCCTATTTTGGGGCAAAAGAGTCGGAGTCACTAAAAAACAGGCAGACTCTGACTCCAGCTTGTTTTTTAAACAGTTTGAAATTAAATTAAACCAATTCTATGTAATTTTAAATTTATAAACTTAATTATTATTTTTATATTTGGACTATATACAAGGAAACTCACGTTAAACAGGCCTAATATACTGTCCAGTGTACATCATATATGAAAACTTTTTAATTGAAATCTTTAGTTTATATTTTATATTTAGTATATAGTCTTTTCTCTCGGTTTTTAGGGATTGCAGAACACGAGGTAATATGAAATTGGAAATTTCTGCTCTTTTGGAGTCCACAGAATCTGAAATATCATTGTAATTGTAAATTTTCTTCCTTTTTTTCGTGTGCATAGGACCCTCCCCCAACCCCCTAAAACAAAAAGGTGAAATTGTAATTTTTTTCCTGAGTCTGCAACACTCAAAATAATGATGAAATGTGAAATTTCTGATATCTTTCTCCTTTCAATATTCAGATCTTGCAGACCCGAAATAAAGTCTAAATTATCATCATATATTCTAATACGAGCAAATCTTGTGTGTGGTTATATATATATATATATAACCACACACAAGATTTGCTAAGATATATATATATATATATATATATATATGCAAATTTTACCTTAAAAACGGCTCTAACGATTTTGACGAAATTTTGTATCCTACCATTTTGGGGCACCAGAAAACTATTGAGCTAGGTCACATGTTCAAGAAAATTCAATTAGCGGGTCATTTTGGGTCATGGTCAAGCTAATTGTATCTAAAAAAACACTTCAAACGATTTTGACGAAATTGTGCATCCGACCATTTTCAGGCACGAGAAGACTATTGGGCTGGGTCACATGTTCGAGAACTTTCGATTAGTAGGTCATTTTGGGGTCAATGCGGGTCAAATTAATTTTATCTAAAAAACGGCTCTAACGATTTTGATTAAATTTTATGTCCTACGAGTTTCGGGCACGATAAAATCATTGGGCTAGGTCACATATCCGAAAAAATTCGATTAGTGGGTCATTTCTGGGTCAAGATCTAAAAAGCGGCTCAATTTACACTAAATTTTGCATCCAATGGTTTTCAGGCACGAGAAGACTGTTGGGCTAGGTCACATGTTCGAGAAAATTGAATTAGTGGGTCATTGTGGATCATGGTCAAGCTAATTGTATCTAAAAAACGGTTCAAACGATTTTGATGAAATTTTGTATCCGACTATTTTCGGGCACGAGAAGACTATTGGGCTGGGTCACATGTTCGAGAACTTTCGATTAGTGGGTCATTTTTGGGTCAAATTAATTTTATCTAAAAAATGGCTTTAACAATTTTGATTAAATTTTGTATCCTATGAGTTTCGGGCACACGAAAATCATTGGGCTAGGTCACATGTTCGAGAAAATTCGATTAGTGTGTCATTTCTGGGTCATTGTGGGTCAAGATCTAAAAAGCGGCTCAATTTACACTAAATTTTGCATCCAATGTTTTCGAGCATGAGACGACTGGGCTAGGTCACATGTTCAAGAAAATTCAATTAGTGGGTCATTATGGGTCAAGCTATTTTATCTTAAAAACGGTTCAGAGGATTTGAAATAAATTTAGCACCCTACAGGTTTAGGGAACAAGAAGACTATTAGGCTAGGTCACATGTTCGAGAAATTTCGATTAGTGGGTCCTTTTGGTCATGGGTCATTATGGGTCAAGCTATTTTATCTTAAAAACGGCTCAGACTATTTACACTAAATTTTGCATCCTATGGTTTTTGGGCACGAGAAGACTGTTGGGCTAAGTCACATGTTCGAGAAAATTCAATTAGTGGGTCATTTTGGTCATGGGTCATGATATTTGAACTCAAATTTAATTTTGACCGAGCATAGCTCGGTCTTCCCTGCTCGTAAAATTAACGCAGGAAATATTAAATTTCACCTTTATTTTTCTTTCCTTACATCGGAATTTTTCGGGTCTGGAAGACACACAATAACTCCAAATTTGCAACATTTTGCATTTTCTTTTCCAAGTCAGCGGGATCTGATATAGCAAAATTTCCATTTTATTTACTTCTTTTTCTTTAGATTTCAATATTTTGATTTTTCGGGTCTGCAGGAACCAAAATTGTACAATTAATAATGCTGCAAATATAAAATTTTTGAGCCGAAGCTGTGAGAACAGAATTAATGCTAAAATAGGTAAAATTTTCACTTTTATTTTTCTTGCATTCCCTCGTAATTTTTTAGGTTCTGGAGACCCCAAATGAAGTTTAAATTGTAAAATTTCTATCTCCTATTTTTTGGATCTGCAGGAATAGATATAAAACCAATATTAAACATTCTTTCACCTATATTTTGGTATAATACAGGTTTGATTTGGCATAAAATATTTTAGTTATCTCAAAATGACATACCAACATAATATATGTTGTTTGGATTCATCTGATAGATCTTTGTGTGCATTGTTCAAAGTAAATTTTGCAGATTTATTAGATTTCAACTGTTGTTTCTATCTAATAGCTACAAATTTAACTTTTCAACTGCAATTTACATGCATATAAATATTTTACATGCAGTTTTGACATATTTAAATTTTGCCACATATAAAAATTTTAATGCATATTGTGTTTTTGTGTGAGTGTGCATAGAGTGTCTGGGAGGAGGGGGGTTGATGTTCAAAATATTTTCAGTCTTGACCAGAGCCGATTTCACAGCTTACACCCATAATTCATCTAAAAAAAATTAAACATGAAAAAATATATATTGGTTGATATGCACATCATATGCTTCAAGGTCAAATAGGAATGTAACAGCAGGTTGAAGTGTTGCCAGTTGAGGTTTTTTATTAAAAATCAGATTGCTTGATTGCTGTCACTTTTTTAAATAGTAATATTTCTTTTATTTAATGACAAATTTAATAAAGCAACTGTTACTATTTCAAAACAAAGACAGCAATGAAACAATAAGAATATGAGGAATCAACAGGCAATACTAGTACTTTAGCCATCCCAGAGTCAGAGTCGGTCATTTTTTCCACCAACTCCGCAGCACTGGTTGCAATGCTTGTGCTTACTTCACATCGAAGGTGGTAGATTGATGTGACAGGATGCATAGAAGTTCAGCAGAGTGGGAATTTGAAAACAGATTATATAGCATTGAGATTGGACGAGGCTTACACAGGGTAAGGAAGGGGAAAAAAGGCCCCAAAGCCATAAATTACAGTACATTAATGCTTGATAAAACAAAGGATAATAAAGAGAATTAAATGAAAAGCTATAGTACAATAATTCCCATTATATGAATTAAATTTAATACGATACTAACATTAAATTACAAAACAAAAAATAAAAAGAATTAAGTAGAACCTATAATACAATATTGACAAATATGGATTTGAGAGCTATCACAGACAGCCAATCAGATTGAAGAGAGGCAGTGAATCAGATATTCAGAAAGGAGTTCAGGTTCAGCTAATCAAATTGCACTGGATGCAAAACAAATTGTCAAAAGTAGACAAATATTACAAAATATAAGAAGATGAATTAGTTCCGGTGCCAAATGCATAGGCAGGAATGATATCATAAAAATAAAGGGAATTAAAAAATAAAAATTTCTGAAAAATAAAAAAGTAAGTTGAAAAACCTCAACGATGAATTTAAGATGGTTCTCTTCTCCTTCTCTTGGAGGGAGAAGCAAAACCGTCATCTCTGCTAAGTATGACAAACAGTCTTTTTTGCCAACACTGCTGTTTACTATTGTCTAATAGGCCTCAATGCTTTATTTGGTATTAGAATACAATCTCTATGAAAATTTTGAGCAAGTTTTTTAATGACTTGAATTTTAGAAAATTATTATTAACAAATTTTTGAGTTTTAGAAGACATAAAAATACTTATCTAAAAAAAAAGTAGCTTATTTTCTTTTTCCTTGAGAAGTATATTACATAATAATTTATTAAAATTTAATTATCAAAACTAAAAGAATAATCTACTTTTCTCTTAAAGCTTCAAAAGTCATGTCATCCAAAGCTAACTGATTAGGTTTCAAAGGACCATTGTAGTCATACAGAAGTGACTCATCAAATTTGAAATCAACTGGCTGAGGAGGAGTAGACCTAGGAGGGGAAAAAATAAATTCATTTAAAACATGCATTTATTTATTTATTGTTATACATAGTAAGACCAAAGGAAAATATCAATTGTAACTCACTTATGCTTATCAGTGAAATCTTTATATTCATCTTCTCCAGCTACAGATTCAATACTTTTCCTAATTTTAATATTCAGAGATCGAAATGTATCATTTGAAAAATCAGTATAGACTGAAAACTGCAACATTAACAATTTCCTACAACAGAGAAAAATGAAAAAAATGATAATTAGATTGTCACTATAAATAAATTTAAGAGATTTTATACAGCCTAAAATCTAATTTCCATTCAAATTGCAAAATGAGAATGTTTTTGAAGGCATACATTTTTCTATATAATTTTTCACAGACCAATGTTTTTATTTGAGAACAATAAACTGAAAAATCATTTAAAATTTTTATTTCATATTGACATGAAAAAATTAACAGCTATAGCTGAGTATAGACATTTATAAATATTAATAAATTAGGCACAATGAACATTTTAAAAAATGAAAACATTTGACATCTTGAAACTAATTCATTATTTTAAATAAACAATAAAATATACAAACCATCTGTCAACAGTTTCTTGCAGTACAGTCTGATGGTATTCTAATAGTGATGGCAACAATGTATTTCTTAAATGCTTTTCATATTCTTTTCCTTCATGGACTAAAATAACATAATCATTATGTAACCTATGCAACTTGTTTGTAATTTTTTGGTATCGATCTTTAGCTTCCTCCAATTTTTTGCTAGATTTACCTATGCATTAAGAAAAGCAAATTAAAGTAAAGTTAAGTAAAAAGTAAACATTTTTTAAACACTTCCAACTTAATAGACATAGTAGATATGATCACTTCACACTAGAGGGTTAATGGAAAATATAATAATAGCAACAGAATATTAAATAGTGAAAAATGGGATGTGGCCAGAATAAGCAGGTAAATGAACATGCAAATTTTAATGTATTTTTAAAGCAATTCAATAAAAACAAAATAAACTACACTGATCCACTAGAGTTGAATTTAAAATATAACAGGATTGCTACTCATTCAACTTATTACACAGCACACATGTACATTATGAGATGATCTTCGGTATGCAATAAAAAAAATTTAAAGATAAATAATTAAACTATTTTTTTTTTTTTTTTCTCAAGGATGAATTTTGAAATACTGTACAGAAAGTAATAGAAATATTTGTTTCATTCTAAAAGTCATATTTGTGTGACATGATCTTGTCTGCTGTGGAAACAATTTAACAAAACAAGCATACAAAAGAAAAATCATGGCTAGATTCTTTAAGAGAAGTTATAAATGTCATTACAAAGTTTCCTCAAATTTTGTAAAATTTAAAAGTAAAACAACAATAAACCGCAAAACACTAAATTTTGAAGTTAATTTTTTTAAACTATATACATAATATAAATTTACTTTATGCATGAAATTTTAAGATTGATGTGCTTGATGATAACAGTGCTTGCATATAAAATGTACATTATTTAAGAAGTGAATCTAATTGGTTTTTTTCTTTCGTCAGTGTTATACAATGTTTTGAAAGTAATATTTCATATTTGTTTAATAACTTTTTTTATTTATGTGTAATTTTCAATTATAAATTAACCCAACATATCATTTTACAAATGCTATTCATGTAAAGTCAGATTTTTTTTTTCTCTCTCATTTTTGAAGATCTGCTTATCTAAGTTCATCATTTTATATACTTTTACTTTAATACATTTTTGTAAAATTTTTGCCTTGTTGAAAAATAACAATAATATATTAAATTAACAGACTCAGCATTTTTAATTGAGCTGTGTCCAACTTTCGAGAAAAAAATAAGGAGTTCTTAAGAAAAAGGACTATTGATAAAATTAAATACTTTCATGGGCCATCAAAAATAAAATGTGAAGATGAAGAACTCTTCAGGTTCTTTAAGGAATTGAAGTATTTATTAAAATCTTATGTAAATACTATATTTGGAGCTTTAACAAATATTTGTACTCATATATAATTTAACACAGTGATAGGGCAATGATTGATTTTTATTTGTAAACATTCAGTAGAAACTAATTTACTATTACATCATTTTAGTGAGAA
Source organism: Maratus michaelseni (assembly GCA_963931845.1). Lineage (NCBI taxonomy): Eukaryota > Metazoa > Arthropoda > Arachnida > Araneae > Salticidae > Maratus > Maratus michaelseni. Next base: position 396,705,568 of record OZ007586.1, on the reverse strand, counting down.
AACATTCATATGACTACCTAAGTACAAAAGTGACCATAATTAAACCGACAGTATGCAGCATGTTCTGTAGCACAATCTAAGAATGAAACCAAATTTTGTAGGATGATTAAACAAGACATGGGACAAAAGAATTCATGAAAAAACAGTGCCAAATTTCTCCCTGGTAGTGACTTTGATAACTACATTTTCTTGCAGAATCCTTTGCCCTCATCTTCTTTAATAATCCCACAAAATTTGGCTTCATTCTTGCAATTAAACCATGCCACAGAACATGCTGAGTACTGTCAGTTTAATTATGGCCACTTTGTACTTCTTAGCACTCAGTAACATTTTATCACTCATTGTAAAGGAACTTTTCTTCCAAACAAATACCAAAAGTTAATATCAGTAAAATTTAAACTTATAATTTCAAAATAAATATTGTAATTTTAATATGTTAGATGCAGAACTAAACAAAAATATACACACATTTGATGCAGAGGTACAAACTTTTAGATATGGTCATACATAACCATTCACTGCTCCCTCCCTTATCAACAACTTTTGTTGCTCATAGTTTCCAAAAAACTAATAAATGTTAACACAGAATGTGGTCATACATAACCATTCACTGCCCCCTTCCCTTATCAACAACTTTTGCTGTTCATATTCGCCAAAAACAATATATTAACACAAAATGTAACTGAGTATAACAAATGAAGCAACAGCGGCATGAAAGTGCAAGCTGGACATTTAAAAAAAAACTGAGATCCACATGATTGTAAAATTATTACAAAATGAACATACACAGATATATGTACGGCATAAGTTTTTAAGTCACAATTTCTCAATGTTATTTCATCAACCTCAGAAATAGCCAGAAAAACATTACATCTAGAACATTTTCTGCAGATTTTCGTGAAAATGCAAACTTTCCTGCCTGGCAACAGTTAATGAAATAACTAACAATAACCAAATTATAAATGAAGCTCTCTTGAAAACAAAATATACTAATAAATCTGATTTTTTAACTATGTGAATTTTTATTCACATTGCTAACAAGGCATAAAACCAACAGAGTAAAAAAGTATCCAGGCCAGGGTTTGAACCTGGGTCATTGATTCAGCATACCAATGCTCTGCCAACTGAGCCACATGGATGATACCCAACCAGGCACATCTCACTCTTATATGTTGGTAAAGCTGCAACTACAGCAAACTATGTTAAAATTGAGAATAAAACTAAGTTAGTTTTCATCAAATTATTTACACATTTTCTTAAAATTAAAAGTACAAACAGACAACACATTTTTCATTAAAAATATTAGATATTAAAAATCCATTTTCCATCATTCCTAAAGAATAAATTTGTAGCTCAATTAGTTTACTTTATATGTTTTTGTAAAACTTTTTTGCCCCTAATACAGGACTTTAGCAGAAATATTAAGATAATTCTACTTAAATCGGGTCTATGCTCCTTTTTTTTTATAAATCTTATCACTGTGCAACAATATAAATGTTACAAGATACAAACTTAACACAAATCATAAGGTTTTGGAAAAATGAGATATTTTTCCCATCTACATGTTTTATAATTTCTGAAATTCTAAAATTAATTCTATAATTTTTGCCCTAAAGAAGGAATAATTCCACAACCTCAACTTTGATGGTATCTCTATTGATATTATTTGTGCTAGCATATTATCAAATATCTTGTACCACCTTTGATGAAGCATGGTTTATTCTGATGTATCTAAATTATAATGTTCTTTTAATCCCTTTGCAATGAGCAGCATGTGTGTACATGTTGTATAGAACATGCAAAATCCTTGAATTTGAACATCAGTATATCTGAAGAGTAATTTTTGCCTTATCTAATCAAAGAATTACAATGAATAAATAAGGCAAAAATTATTATTAGGAATAACTGGTGCACAAAAATTATTAAAAATGTACAGTACATCTGTCTCAAATAGGTCAACAAACTTACATAACACATAAATTAGAAGATATATGCATATATTATATTTCTAATTCTTACCAGGAACTCCGAAGAACTGCATGAAAACAAAAGTAATTTTATGATAAGAAATGCTGTAAGAATTTGTAAATGTACATGATAATCTATAAATACATATTTTAAATAGAACTAATGCAAAGACAACATTTTCCATAAAAATTTTTAGAATTCTATATTGGTGCAGAGATTTATGCTTCTTTGTACTAAAAGAGGCTAAAATAAACATCTAGAAGTGAGAGATAATATTTTACAAAATTTGGGTTTATACAGATGATAGCTGAAGAAAAAGAGTCCTTTCGGTGCACAGTTATTTATTTTGAAAATATTACAGAAAAATCAGAAAATTAACAAAAGTAAAATGTCTCTGCACTCATGAACACATGAAAATCAGCTGGTTAAAAATGACGTAATATAACAGAAATTGTTGGTAATAACTGGAAATAAATTCCACTACTGAGACTTCAAAGTGTTTCAAAATATGGCTAAGGCAGCTACAAAACAATCAGTTACAGAAACAAAAATATTCCATAGCAGACTTGAAGTCTCAATTGAACATATCCCTTTCAAGTAAAACTCAGCTGAGCTAATTGTATTGGGTGTAGTAAAAAGCTTTAAAGTGTTTTTCAGATAAATGAATATGCAATTAAGAGCTGAGAATAATACCTTTATTCATCAAAATAATCGCCATCATTATCTAACACCTTCAACCATCGGTTGGGCAGTTGATGGATGCCAACAGTGTAGAACGATTTGATTAGTCTTTTGACGCGAAGACGTCGTCAACCCAGTTTCACACTTTGTCCACTGTCCGGAAGTGTACAAGGCATTCTGCATCGACTGAAACAAATGATAGTCCAAATGGGCTATGTCGGGACTATACGCCGAGTGTTCCAAAACATAAGGTCTTTCATTGCCATGGAGCAATGTCACGGGGCACAAACCTTTGTCTGTAAATGGACGCTTTCAACCGATTTCCTGGTTCAACTGAAGCAATTGTTGCTTGTAGCTTTCAGCAGTTACACTTACAACAGGCTCCAACAGTTTGTAATACAGCACTCCCTTCATATCCCACAAGATGCAGAAGAGAACTTTTTTGCAGTGAATGGCTCGTTTCAGCATTGATGTTGTTGCTCTGCCGGGATTCAACCAATATATTTTGCATTTCAGATTGTCATAACATATCCATTTTTCATCTCCCATCATGATTTTCCACAAGAAAGATTTTTTCTGTTGCCTGTTTAGCAAATTCATGCACTTCAAGACACGCTCATCCTTCTTCTCTAGCTCAATGCATGTACCACTCATCTTCCTACCTTCTGAATTTTTCCCATTGCGTTTAAACGATTACAAATCATTTTTTGTGATACTCTTATTTGTTCAGCAAGTTATTTTTGCATCTGGGGTGCATCTTCATTAAGCAGTGCTTGCAAATCCTCATGACAAGCCTTCACTGAAGAGCCGCTACGTTCTTGATCACTAACATCAAAATCGCCATCTTTAAAACATCAAAACCAAAATTTGCAGGTGTTTTTTTATACGATTTCCTCTCCAAGAACAGAACAGATTGATTGATATGCTTTTGCAGCACTTTTTCCTTGGTGAATTTTGTAACAAATGCAGTGACGAATAAATGGCTTATCGTATGACATATTTCACCTTTGAAATTTCAACTTTACTTTCATTTTTCAGCTTCTGTGTCGATTTGAAAAGGCTGAACTGGTTCTTATCACATGACACAAATGCAGTCTACTGATTGGTGTGCTTTTTCTGCAATAAATGTCAGACAAAATTTACTTTACAACTTCTTACTACACCCAATATTATTACTCCTGCTTTATTCAGATCTCTTATTTATACTCTCGATCAATCAATGCACATAATTTTTGTAGAAAATTCTAGACCTGTATGTCTGCTTCTGCCAATTAGAGCGAAACAGTTCCATCTCTGTGGATTTATAAATATACCTTACAGATTTCAATTGGGCACCTTTTGAAATTTAAATTCACATACTAGTAGGTGCTCAACTGAAAAATTCGAATTATGTAACAACATTTTACATTTCAGCAGATCTTCAGTCACAATAGTTAAAATATTAAATTTAAACCTTCTAAAAAGATTAAATTAAAAAAAAAAAAAAAAAAAAAAAAAAAAAAAACACTGAAGTTAAAAAATATATAAATATAAATAACTGATTTCTCTAAAGATTTATTAGATAAAAATGCTGAATATAAAAATTTCTGAATTAGACAAAGTTATTATGTCAAAATTAATCTATCAAAAGCAAAAAATTTCAATCAAGTAGATTTCTCATCTAAGGTGAGAGTCATAGAATCATATTCATTAGCCAGACTTCTTTTCTATCACAAATAATACATTACTAAATGTTTTCAATTTTTAACAATTAATTTACTACCTTCATTTAATTCACCATTAAATATTTTCCTTTCATTTTATGAAAATTTATTTTCGAAACTTCTTTCTTTTGCAAGAACAAGCAGTTCATTATCTTCCATAGTTCAGTGAATAAATTTGAAGCCCTCTTCCAAAAATCATCCTCATTATTCCCAGTTTCAACCAATAGTTACTTTAACAATGAACTATGTAAATATATTATTTTATAATAGTGACTTGAACAAGGAACAGCAAAAAGTGCTACTAGATACAAGTTTTGATTTTAAATGTATACATACAGGTTCAGACAAAAGTAATTCTGCAGTAGAGATATTGTATTAATTTAAAAGCATTTTAAAATTTTCATGTATGTTTCATTCCTTAAAAATAATCCTATATTAATATAGGATTATTGGTAATCCTATAATAACAAGATTAGTAATATTATACATAAAAATTAACTTTCACAACCATACATGAAAAAAGAACATTTTTAACCCATAAGCCATATTATCAATTTTCTGCACATTGCAAAGTATATGCATAGGAGTCCTTCATATATTTCATGACTTTGTATAATATTCTTCATTTGCCAAAATCACCCTCTAATATCAACATAATTATCTTCTATTGAGGATGAACACTGTGTGAGAAAAATCATATTAGGAAATCTAAGCTGAAAGAACCATTGCTAAAATTATGACAGAATATAAGTGATGAAATTATTAAAATTTTCTACTCCATGTCAAATAACTTTGAAAAATCATTCTAATTACTTTTATCTTAGCAAAAGATACAATAGAAGACATGTAAGTCTGCCATATCTTTTTATTTTATATTTAAAAATTAAAATTGGTTCTAAAAATAGAACTTTAGTTATTATGAATGAATTAAAATGTCTTTAATATATATTTCCATTATAATTTACAAAATATAAACTCATTCTGCATGAACATGACTTCATACTTTACAATCACTGAAAACCTGTGCGTGATAGACTTATAAAGAATTATAAAGAATTTAATGCTGGTTAGCCTTCAGTCTTCTGCTATCATGCTTTATAACTCAATCCCTAATCTGTATATAATTATTTTAATAAAAATGTACATAAATTTAAATATTTTCACAATAGTAAAAAATTACTTATACAATCCAGAGAATTTATATTAGGTAGGTGCCCCTGTTATGGCCATGTTCCTGATATGGCCATCCCCTTATTATACATTAGCTAACTACAAAATCCACTAAATGGCATGAGCTTACCGTGAAGGAGCTTTCTAGTGTATCATGTGATCACTTGCCATTCAGCTGGGTTGTGGAATTTGATGCCAATTTCCTATTTTATGCTTATGGTGTAATTGCTTCCTGTTTTTATCTGATAAGTCTCCTTTTTTATGCATGTTTTTAAAAGATTTTTTATGAATATCATCATACTCTGTTTAGTTTTTAATGCTCTATCAATTGGTGTTGTCATCGATGGTGTATATTTTACAAACTGTTCAAAATCAAGCGATTTTCGTGAAAGTTGACCTACTCCTGATATGGCCATCCCATATCAAGTGCACCATGCAAGCCTAGGATAAAAACATTTTTGTTTGTTCCAATTGTAATAAGAAATTTGTTTTAACAATTTTTTTAAACTCTAAAAGGATTTCCCATTTTTTCTAAATAAAAATTTAATTTGTAATGCCAGTTTTGTAAACTTATTGTAATTTTGATGAAAAATACCACTTCAAATCCACTTTTGAATAACAAAAAGAATTATTGAGTATCATGTTTATTTATTTTACACCAAAATCATTTAATTTAGCAGAACAGCATTTTTAAATTAATGAAAATGATGATTTGTGTAACATGGAACAATGGTAGCCATATCATGTGCACATGCTGCTGGTATGACCACTTGATAGACTTTTGGAATTCCATTTATTTGGACAAGTAAAACTATTTTCATGGGGAACAAAATATTTTTTTATGAAAGCCCATTAACCTGAGAATGTTAAAAAAAATAAAATGGCTTTGATTTTTTCAAAATGACGGCATGGAAAATTCTTAAACTTTAGCATGGTCATATCAAGGGCACCCACCTTACTTAGTGACTCGCACAAAAGATTTAAGGATCTTAATTTAGTTTACTAAGTTTTATACTTGCAATGATGACTTAGAAGTTGAATATAATTTAGAAGTGTACTTATCAATTTTTACATTACATAAAATTCTCAATGCTGCAGTATAATTAAATATTTTTAATTTATTTATGCTAATACATACTTAAGATACCAAGCTCAACAACCTGCAGGCATTCACATAATTTCCAAATGAAATAACTAAAATTTGAATGATAGAACTTTGAACTGTAGACTTCTATAATCTTGCAAGAGCACTAATGAAATAATAATGAAGGGAAAACAATGAAGTAAAAAAAGACAGAATTGTTTGAAAAATTTAACTCCTTTTTGTGTGGTAAGTTGAACATAAAGTAAAAAACTAGAAATGAGATTTCTTCATATTTTTAAAATGTACAGAGGGCCAAAATAAAAAAGAAGAGCCCCATAAACACCCCATACATTTTAATCTCCAAATTGTCACAGAAAAAAAAATGGAAATAGCCATTTGATTAGAAAATATGTCTTCTTTCAATTTATGTTATAAAAATAAACTTAGGGAGATATCGTCATAGTGAAATATTACCAAACTCTGAATTTTTCAGTATGATCACCTAATTTTAACATATTTGGCTTTTTTGGTCAATTTCACCATTGGATACTAAACAGGAAGTCATTCAATTAAGTAGTTCAGGAATTATTAAGGTTTAAAGTTTGGAACTCCTAATGTTAAATTCATTTGTAGTTGTTGCAAAACCGATTGCAAAGTGGTTAATTTTTAAAAAATAACTCTAAACAAACTTAGCAAAATGAGCTCCCTTTTTGCAGTAATGATTCGCATATTGGAATTTTCTAAAAATTTATTTCTGTTCATTTTTTTTTTCAAAAAGTAATTTTTAAAATATATTTTTGAAACAAATATGAATTGTAACCTATGAATTTTTAACAGAAATCGATTTTTAGAGGCTTCAAATATGTGTATCCAAAATTGCAATTCATTCAGCAAAAAGTTTTGAGTTTTGCTTAAAAAAATATCCACATTGCAATATGTTTTGCAACGATTACTAATGAATTTAACATTAGGCGTTCCAAACTTTAAAACCTTCATAATTTCTAAACTACTTGAGCAAATAACTTCCTGTTTCGTATTCTAAGGTAAAATTGACCAAAACAGCCAAATATGATGTCAAAATTAGGTATTTTTAAACAAAATTTCAGAGTTTGGTACAATTTCACTATGAAGACAAACCCCTAAGCTTATTTTTTAAATATAAATTGAAAAAAGATATAATTTCCAGTCAAATGGCTACTTATTTTCTTTATCTGATAATTTGTCTATTGAAAATTTATGGAGGGTTCTCTTTTCTTTTGGCCAACTGTACTATATTTTTCTCTATAGTGTACAATTCATATGCTAAGAACAAAATACTAAAAGTTGAAATTATATCACAGTACTTCTGTATAAATGGGTGAACTTACAATAAGCTTTTTAAAACATTGAATGAAAATTTATTGAACTTTCAACTATCATTTAAAACAAAAAGAGCAAAACTTTAAATAAAATACATATATCAATGACTCTGATAAGTTATAAAAAACCAAAATATGGAGAAAGAAGACATTCAATCGAAAATAGACAGAAATTTCAAGACCTTTGACATAAAGATCTTCATATCTTGCCTTGGAGACTCGCCACAGTTCTAAATATTTTTCATACAAATTCCTAGTTTTATTTACAGCATCTTGAAGCTAAAATGAAATTTACATGCCATTTAAAAATATTAATAAAAATTAAAGACCACAAATGTATTATGATGCACCTTAGATTTTATATATTTTCATTACACAATTTAAAACATAATCATAAAAACTAAAAATTTTTTATGTTTAATACTAGAAGAAATAATATTTGTTAAAAATTATCTATGTTCATATTCAAAATGTCATAAAAATATAACTTCTAGCTTATCAACAAGTAATTTATTATATATATATTATTAATTTTTAAATTCAATGTTTTTGATTCTCACATTTAACAAATAAGATGTTCAGAAATGCATATATTGCAGCTTTGATAGATAAGTGCAGTATTATCTATGCAACTTATGTAATGTTTATATGTAATTTCACAATTACAGGATTTTTTTTCAAAAATACTATTAAGAATATATAGATCTTTTCATTCCATTGTTCTTGGCACAGCAACTCCTCTCTACTACTAATCACCTGACCAAGGTAGTTTCTAATTAATTGATACCAAAACTAGAATTATAATTTTACTCATCATCTGGAGAGAAAAAAAAATATCCTTCTATGTTTTTTCATCACCATTTAATAACCAATCCCTTTGAGAAATGTCTAACTCATCATTTATTTTTTAAACATAAATGCTTATCTCATTTAAATTAATTACACTGATAAAATAATATATAAAGCTACATTATTAACTTCATAATGAAAACTGTTTAAAGTTTAGTAATTAAATAACATAGAATAAAGTCTGATTACCTTTAAGTGTATAGGACATTTTAAAAATATTTAACAAAGCTCTCAAGATATGTATAAACTTTATAGTTAGAACACAGTTTTCTAATTTTTTTTATGGTAAAATGTGTCAATTTCTAGTAACGAATACCCAACAGAAATAATGAAGCACTGATAAAACAAATAAAAAAAAATTGATAGCAAGAATGTAAATATGAAAATTGCCTAAACTTACACGTAAAAGTTCACCATGAATCCTGTTATGTTCATCAACATACAGTTTTCGAAGCGCTCGTTTTTCTAAAATCAAAGCATTCATATCGTCAATCGTATGAGCACCTAGGAAGTCAGCATTCTGCTTTACAAGTCTGCTCATGGCTTCCGTTTCTTCAGAAATTACACTCCATGCCTGAAAAGAAATTTCATTATAATTTATTTATAAATGAGCTAATTATTTTATTAATTTAGTTAAGAGCAGTTTTCAGATTTATTATTATGATCGCTATTATTATTCTAACAGTATTAAAGAATGAAGTCACAAAGGAAATAAATACAAGAATTTATTAGTGGAATCTTGAAAATTCTTATATATATATAAAAAAATTGTATTCATAAAAAAAGCAACTGAATACACACATACTGTTTTTAAAATGATTAACATATAAATTACACATAAGAATTTCTGTTATATTTAAAACTTGTATATATTTTTGCAATTTATTTCATTGTTAACAAACAATTACTTTCCAATACATAAAAAAGGTCATACATATTTTCTGTTTAACAACTCAAAATCAGTTACCTGGGAAACTACAAAATGTATCAAAAGAAATGACATATTCTCATTTCTAACAACATACTATTACTACTTTTAAGGATAACATTGAGGCAAGAAATATGTTAAAGCAGTAAAGTACATCAATCAGAATTATTAAAAACTTGAACAACTGATTAACAGTAGAATACTGGCTTTGAACATTATCCTCTACAACACTGATTTGAGTTTTGGTAATTCCAGTGATAATTGCCTGACTTTTCTGAAAAACATCCACATAGCTGAAAGTGCTTGAAGTAATTGACATTCATTAATATTATGTATTTAACATCTTTTTTACAATTTTAACATCTTTTAAGTGATAAAATGCATTATGTGTAGTTTTAATTTTTGTTTTACATTAGGCTGCATACTAATGTGTTCTCAGATACATTTATTTCAAATACTTCTGTGGAATGAGTCACAAATGTGCCAAATTAGTGCACTCAAATAATCATCCTTCTCATCTCTATTAAGTTTCACTTATGTTGTCAAAAAAAAAAATTAATGTTTTGAATGATGAAATTATTAAGTATCATAATATGAACTATAAACAGATAATAAAAGAAGATATTATATCTTATTAAGCTTATCTACCAATCACTTAAATTTAACTTAAAAGATATAATTATGTTTGCACTATTTGTATTTGTACATTATTTATTGCACAACTCACAGCAAATTTGTGCCTAATCATACACCACAGTAATGCTGGGGTTGAAATATAGCACATCATTTAAGAAAAAAATGGAGGAGGAGTACATACAAAAAATTTGTGATGGGTCCTTCCCGGATGCCTAATTTTTCCCTAGAAAGATTACAAAACACTATGGAGCTTGGCAAAATATAAAAGAAATAAATATAATTAAAAAACATAACAAAAGTAAAAACATCCAGTGTTAATATTTCTTTGTCAGTTACTAAACAGATGTATACAAATAAGATGTATAAAAGGAGTTCCATAAAATAACAAACTTATATGTTAAAAAGTTTCATAAACTGTCAGCATATTTCAGCACCAACGGCGCCTTTCTCAAGATGAACTGAGAATACCTTACTACTGTATGATCAATTATCTATTCTTCTGCAGCACAGTCTTTAGAACTTTCATTATTATTTCTTTTCTGGTATTTATTTCAATTATGCCCTTCTTGAAGCAATTCTCTACTTGTGGTAAGTTACAAGGTATTGAGTCATTACATATTAAGTGTCTTTATGTGTAGCAATTTTGATAGTTTCTTGTATAACAGATAGATACTAAAAATTAGAATATTATTTTTGCTTTCATTGAAATTTATCTAAATGGCTTCTGGCAAGTTCTGTAGTTTTGCTATTGAACTTGATATTAGCAATATATTTCTCTTTTCTACAATTAAATTTTCTGTTGGTAATACCAATATAATAGTTCTTTGATCTTAGTAGTTAATGACATAATAGTAATAGTTCTTTGCCTTAATATAAAGAATTTAATAAAATCTTGGGTAATTTTCAAAATTTATTACAAATGATTTGGGATTAGCTATCAAACAGATATTGAAGCATTAAGACTGTATTTAAATCTGTTGAAAAGTCTGGAAAATATTGAAGTATAGAAAACTTGGAGTTTTGAGAATTAAACATGATTTTAGGTTTCTTATTCTTTACAATATACAGAATTTATTTATTTATATGTTGAATTTTAAAACCATTATTTAAAAGCAATCTAAGTATGTTATCCAGCTCTTTAAGTTATTTGTTGTACATACCATGAAGGCTCGTCTTTTGAATACCTAAAAACAGAAATTTTATAAGAAAATGGAACATGCACATTATTTGGAATAGTAGATTGATTTGTCATGGGTTTTCAGGAAATACATCTATCAATTGATTGGTTCTGGTTAACATTATATCCAGGAATGAAAGGGCCTTATTATGCTCAATTTCTAATGTGAGCAATGTTATTGTCTAATGAATTGAGATGATCTACATAAAGGTTAAGTTCTTTAAAACTGTACTGACAAATAAAACATAACTGTTTTAATTCTTATTTAAATGAATTTATGAGTCATGATCTTCACAAAAAGACTCATTTGCTACTATTTTTATAGCTATGACATTTTCTTTTTCCCAATGTTACACACAAACTTGCTAAGATTTGTAATAACTCTTCCCGGTTACAGGTTAATATCAAAGTACCAAATTATACTGTCTAATGTCGCCCTCTCTGTATATATATATCAAATGATCCAAAAGTAACCAAAAAAAATTAAAAATCAAATATTAAAAAAATATAGATAATGGAACTATGCAATTTTCACAGAAATGAAAAATGCATGGGAAAATTTTTATTGCCAAATTAATAACATTAACATTTATCAACAACAGTTAGTGGCTCTAGCAGTCTCGGAGCTGTTGCTTGTCACTACTAGCCATTATGCGACCATTATTACCTATATCAAGCTACTAGTTACACTTTTTGAATTATTGACTTTTTATTTTTCTCTATTACTTTTGAATCATCTGGTATTTACTGGGTACGAAAAGACTGAGTCATTTTTGTTTGTTCACATATTATATTGTAACAAAACATCATTATATTGCCATTTCTTGAAAGAAAATGATATATTTATAGATAAATATAAAATATGAAAGTGATCGAAAATGACAGAAATGATGATCAGACCAAAATACAGAGGGGCATGAATTATTCTTGTGGCAGTCTGAAGAAAAGTGTTTTAACTAGAAGGATGGATTTCCTGAAGATAGCATATGATAAAAATATTATGGGAATATAGTATAGATGTCCATATATAGACAGGACATATGGCAGTAACAAACTTAAAGTGCAGATACTAAATCTTATATGAAGAGAATATATATGCAGGATATGACATACTTTGGGTGAATACAGTTTTCACATTTGTCAACACTTTTTTTGAAAAGTAATCTTAGGGTTATTTTATCTCCTAATTTTTAACAATTGTCTGCAATTAAATAAGACGACTATAAATATTTGGAAAGTATTGGTACCAAAATAAAAACCATACATGCCCTGGGTATATTACCCTGTGTATGCTCTTGGGTTAATAGAATGAATAAATATTTGCATCATACACAGAGTCCAGAAATTAATGAGAATAAAATTTATAATGTCTTAAATTTTATGAAGAAATTACAGATGATATTAAGTAATTAAAGTAGGAATTTGAAATAAAATATAATTGAGAGAGATATAAAGTCAAAATATAACAAATGAATACTCACTCTCGCAACCATACTCCCTTTCAGTTCAGTTTGATCAATTTTTAGCGTTTGAATACATACAGAATTCAGAGCAATAGCATATTCCCTGTCACATTTTACTCTTAGAGAAATACATCTTTTCATATTTTCTAAAAGTCGTAACTCTGCATCTTGTAATGACATCAGAGCTTCATGAGATGATTTTCCTTGAAGATCAGTAGCAAACCCCATGATGAAATTTTCTATTTTAAAAAATAGGATATACATTGTAAATTTTATAATGCAATTTTAAAACATAACTTTCTGTTTTATATAGTTTACTCTGAATAAAATGAATAAAACTTGCACACTGAGAAGGGTTTTTTTCTTTTGATGCTCATGCAACTGTAAACATATAGCAAGCCAAAATTTAAAAAATCCTTAGGCAATAGAACTTTATTTTTTATATTTCCTCATATTTTATATTTTCTCATAATTCCTAATAAAACATCCACATACATTAAAAGAATCATATTAATGTAATATTAATTTTTTCCATCATTTTCATTTAAATTAAGAATGCATTTTTGGAATTTATAGTTTTCTAGAGCAATTCAAATAACAAGTTTCGCAAATGTTGCCTTAAATTTTGTTTTTTTGTTTTGCAAATGTTTTAATTAATATACCATTATGGTAATTAACTGTGAAAATATATAAAAAGCAACAGGTTTTAAATGTGCTGCATTTTTCAGCACATAAACCATGGGTCAAACAAACATGTTTAGAACCGGAAATTGTATTTAATAAAATGTAACATATTCCAATGTCGTACATATTTGACATCATTTATTAAGAAAATTTTCTGGCTCAAAATATGATTGATCTTTAGCTTATACGACAGAAATTACAGTAGTTGATCATCATCTAGAAATAAGAAATGAACTTTCAAAATGCAATCTGAAATTCTAGATTCAACATTAAATGCTGCTGTAAAGAATCAATCTGTAATTGAAGCATCCAGAATATGGTAGAATGTCAATGAAGAAAATGTATATATGTTGCACGCTCTAAATAAGTAAAATCTAATAATATCATAAAAGAAGGATCAATTACAATTGCATGAAATATACTATTTAAACCTTTTTTAAATAGATTAAACTATATTAATTTAAAACTTTTAAGTTTTCTCAGTACTGACATGTTATTATTTTAATCTGTACAAAAATGTAAAAATGAAGTTCTACTATATGTAACAAGGGTAAGCAGAGATAAACTGCAAAAAGACGCTTTTTTTTTTTTCGCTCCCCACATCTAGAAATTCTTCCTATTCTTGAGTAATAGGGGGAAGCAAGTTAAGCTGACAATAACTATACACTTGTCCACAATAGGCAATAAATTTTTGAAATATGGCAATTAAAATTTTTGTCAGACCAGCAAAAAAATATCCTTTCTTCTTTTCTAATCGATTTTGTTTAAATTTGGCTAACTTACAGGCATTGTGAAGGTAGCCCCAATTTTAATGAATGAGACCCAGAATTTTTCACAGCTAGGGTTCCAGACACCTGAATTTTCTATGCACCTGTCAGTTGTGCCATGCTTCCAATAGCTTTCACTATTCGCACAAGCTTTTTTTTTTTAATGTGAAACGTGGGAGCATTTTGAGCCGACTGATTTATCATAATATTAGATTGTTCAAAAACTTTTAACACTGTGATAGCAGATTATACCCGTGACTTTGTTTTAAAAGAAAAATGCTAATTTTTACCTATTTATATTTCTATGGCATAAAACTAATATGGAAATAATTTTGCTTAAATTTTTTAAAGCATCATCAAAATAAAACTCATATTAAAAATATATATAATTATCTTGTATGATGAGTTCATTTTTTTAGCTTTTCTTTAAACAAATTATAGAAAGAAGAAAGAGTTTTTTCCCTTGAATTATCCTTTAAATTATTTTAACATTTGAATAAAATAGTTAAAAAGAGGGGATGGTGGCAAAAAAAGCATGTTTTGGAGAAATTTATTTTTTTGGACTAAAATAAAGATACTTATTATTTTTAACTTAGTCATGCTGATTGGTAACGATATCATACAAAATGGATTTTTCCAACTGAGTGAAAAAATTCCCAGGCCGGGAGACGAACTCAAGACCTTTGACTTCAATTGTCAATGCTCTACCTATTGAACTACCTGGACCGACAACAAACAGATAAATTTCACTCAGATAACCTTATTGGTAATAGCATCTGGTCTGCCATGTAGCACAACATATTCTCAACAGAATATACAACAGGTAATGGAACTCCATTAAACAATGGTTATATAGATAAACTTTATTATTTTTAACTCAATCATACTGATAGCTAAAGGGCGATTCAACCGTTACATGTGTGACTTTTAGAGAATGTTTTTTTACAAATTGAGACAAATTTGGAGTGAAATTATTTAGATACCGTTTTACTTTTTTTATTGCTATTGCAGGACACATACAGAATCATTTTTGTAGTGACACCTTTGGTCTAAAATAATAACAATTTTTTTTTTTTTAAATAGTAAAGTCGTCGTTACGTGTGTGATTTTTCTGAGTCACACACATAACAAAGACTTTACTATTTTTTTCTTTTAATTGTTATTACTTTAGACTAAAGGTGTCACTACAAAAATGATTCTGTATGTGTCCTGTAATAGCAATAAAAAAAGTACAACATTATTTAAATAATTTCACTTCCAAATTTGTCTCAATTTGCAAAAAAGCACTCTCTAAAAGTCACACATGTAACGGTGGAATCGCCCTAAAGATAAACTAATGATTCGAATTATACACAGGAAAAAATAATAGTAAAGTAATAAAGGATAAATTTCAAAGAAAACTAAAAGTTTACAAATTAAATCAGAAGGAATTCTGTATTCTCTTAATCTTTAGAAAGTACATTATATATACAAGATTATCATGAATATAAAATGATTTTTCCTAAATAAATGGCACAGTTACAAGGCAGAAAGATTTTCTATCTTATATTTTATAATGAAACTAGGAGGAGACAACGAGCTACTCTTTGAATCAACTAAAGGAGATCCTGACTGATATCTTAAGACTGTCCAGCAAGAAGCCAGTTGGACAAAATAAGAAAATACTAAACATAAATCAATATATAAAAATATTAGCAGTGTTTCATAAAACAATGATATTCTATAGTGTTTATTTTGAATGATTTGTAGAGTACAGAGATAAATTTTAGTCTGTGCTTTTGATGTATTGATTTATGATCAGTATTTTCTTATTTTGTCCCAGTGGTTTATTGCTGGACAATCGTTTAAGATATCAGTTGTCAAAAGGAAAAAAAATAATGAAAAAAAGAAACACTGATCTATAACATTAGTGATGAATTTTAACAGAGTGCCAACTTGTATACATTGAAAAAATGTTATTAAAGTCACAGATGACATAAAATGCATCAATATGGCAAAGCATGCAACGTATGGCACAAAATATAGCTCAACGACAGTGTTTTAAAAAGTGCAGGATGCTGCTTGTGGGGAAAGGGTACTTTTTATATTCTTAAGGGCTTTTTTTATTTTTAAAAGCACTTTTAATATTTAAAAGTGAGGAAATGATTTTCCATACATGACAATGAGTTTTTTACTATGCAAGTAATTGTTTAATAGAAAAACAGTAAGCAGGGCTTGAAATTCAATTTTTCCTAGGAGGGGAATCTCCCTGCCAATATGTATAGATGGAGGGAGTTGAGCGGTTTGGGACAGAGAAAAAAATATATTTAAACTGTGCTATTATTTTACGTACTATTTACAGAATTACATTAATATAGGCATGACAAAATACCATTGAAAAAATTAAAATTGGCAACTCAGAATAATTATGCAAAATGCTTATTTTTATTTTAAAAAAGGAAGAAAGTATATATATACAACATCTGTTTTTCAACTTTTAACAAATGTTATGGACCCTTAACAATTGGGTTGTTAAATGAATTTCTAAATTTAGAGTTTATTCAATTTTGGCTACTGAAGCTTCTTTCACAAGGTACACTGAGAAAAATGACACTTTCAAATCTGAGTAAATCTATGTTTTCATTTTGTTATGGAACTTTTTGTTTCAAATATGATGACCCAATGCTTTCAATTCTGAAATACCAGAAATACTCAGAATATTGAAACATGGACATACTCAAAAATGATTAGAATCAGTTCAAACTCATTTTTGAAACATGGAAATACTAAAAAATGAGCACATAGAAGTCAGTTCATATTAATTTTTTAAACATGGACTCAGATATGAGCACATGATGTTTAATTCTTGAGCGTGTGCATGTTTTCAGAAATCAGTATATACATGTTTCAAACTTGAGTAATTTTGATTCGGAGCCATTTTGACTATGCGACATATTCAGGTGAGTATTTTTTGCTCAGTTTTGAAAATGTCGTTTTTAGTGTGTAAGCTTGTGACAGACAGCACAAGAGCAACTTTTATAACTTTGGAAAATATCAGAATCTTATGGTTATCCTCTTTTAAAAAAATTTCAGAAAACTTTGCAAAATCTGATGTGCTTTTATTTTTAACTACTTGCAAGAACAATGCATATTTGGGCTGGTTGCATTATCAATATCCATTTCTGAATATAATTGTTTTAGCCAAAATACGAACAAAATAAAGCCAAAACTGAAATCCCTGGTATTTCCTTTGATTCAACTATGTTCTATGCATTGAATTTTTAAATCCATCACCAAAGTTTGAAGGGAAAACCATCTATTCATTTCTTCTATTACACGAGATATGTAAGTTGACTTTAACCCATATCGTACCAACTATTGAAAAAAATGTATATAATTTTTATAAATTCTTAAATATGTATTTCTTTAAGCCTATGTATACACGTAAAAAAAAAAACTTACCAAACTTTTATTGTCTTAAAAATAGGACAGTGGTACAATTCACCGTTATTTGTTGTTACTTAGGTATAATGAGAGAAAGCATCTTAAGTATTGTTCAATGTTATATTTTTTTATAGATAGTTATTGGTTTTGTTGCATAGGTTATTATAGCTGGCATCTTCTTTGTCAGTT
This sequence comes from Maratus michaelseni, assembly GCA_963931845.1. Classification (NCBI taxonomy): domain Eukaryota; kingdom Metazoa; phylum Arthropoda; class Arachnida; order Araneae; family Salticidae; genus Maratus; species Maratus michaelseni. Next base: position 396,687,488 of record OZ007586.1, on the reverse strand, counting down.
TTCTCGGGTTTTTACAATAACATGTTCATTTTTAAGTTTTCGAAAATCTTTATTAACCTGTTGAACACCTAATTTTTTGCAAGTTGGTTTCCTTGGAATAGAAAGCCCCAAATAGGCGACTGTTATATGTCTTCGAAAATCAAGCAGGCTCAGACTATCATATCTAAATAGTTGATTGGGATTTCATGAAGCAACAAACGCATTAACAAATCAAGGCCAGTACCATTTTTTCCCTTGAATTGAAGTAAAAATAAGCTGCTGCATGATTATCAAACATGTCAACTCCATTTTTATATGTAGGATGTAATGCACACAGGTATCTTAACCTGCTTTCTGTCACCTTTATTCTTCTTTCTACAGTCAATACGCTTTTAGTTTTTATGAAATTGGTCATTACTGAAACAACTTGATTGTCTTTCCATCGAACTGCTGCAACTTTGTTTTTTGTATCGAAATTGCTGTCTGAAGAGTCACGTTCCATTTTCGACATCAATTTAGAGGGCATAAGTGGGCATTTAGATGTTCTATGTTCTTTAACACTACCTGTAGCAAAGAAGTTTTTATTTGAAAGATTGAATAATAGTTCATGGGCAGTAAAGAAATTATCCAAATAAATTTTATATATCTCAGGGTTTGTAATTATTGATAGCAAATTCGACTAAATCACTGTCATCATTGTCATCTAAAGTCCACAAAAAATCCAAGGCTTCCTGCACAGTTAAAAACTTATGTGACGTTTTAAAATACTAGCACCAAAATAATCTTCAAATGAAAACAAAATTCAAGTATACAAAAATGAGAGAAAGTATGTTTGCTTCAACGAATTTCAAAACACAAACTGCCTTCATGAGATGTTCAGAACAAGTTTCTCCCTCTGGCATGTGATGTGCACCTGTCATGCACCTGCATTAGTTGTAGAGTAGCAATGTTTGGAATATAACAGAGAAAGAAAGGACTATCTTCATTACTAACTGATGGAGGTTAGGTAGAAGTAGATTGTACCATCGTCCTATTTTCAGGACAGTCGATAATTTATCTCCTAGATGATTTTTTTGACAATGTTTTTTACTGGTATAATAGCATGGAATAATACTGCAATAAATTTCTTGGAGCTCAAAACTTTAAAAAAAAGTGTATGTTGAAAAAGTAAAAAGAAAAAATCTGCAAAAATTGCCATTTTAAAAAGTTAATAAAAAAATATCCAACATTAATATAAACTTGCGACAAAGACAAATATCTATATATATATTTGTCTTACGTGGCGCGAAAATTGGGCTGAATTTGTAACTTATGGTTTGGCAACAACCGTGGTTTCCAGAGCTCAGACCAATGAAAAACTAGATTGTGTTAGATCAGCTCCACCTCCAATATGGCGGTAAGTGTGAGAGTAGTGAAACCATATAATGAAACTAAAACTAGCAATTATTAAAAATAAAATAACATGTACGTAAATCCAAACCGTCTGCGATGATTCCTCATTTTAATTATGAGCAATATCGTTAATTTCAAATGAATTCTCAACTCTTATTTAGAATTCATTTACGAATTTCACTCACTCAAAAAAAAGTCGGAGAAAAAAAAATCAACTGTAGATTGCACCTGGCGCCATCTGTTGATGTATTGATGAAGTAAAAAATAATTTCTACGTAGTTTTTTTTTTTTTTTTTTCTAATGAATTTAAGTCGTGCTGTACAAAAGATCCTTTTTTCATAGTATTTAAAAGATCTATATACTCATTGGTAGCGCCAACTAAATACATTTTCAGTTGTGTTTTCAACGGAGATTTACTTTTTTACATTAAAAAAAAATCGTCAATTTCATATGTTCAAATGTTTCATAGTAGAACTCATTCCGGCTAGAATTGCTGAAAAAAAGGGGCGAGCGAGCGAAGCGAGCTGTGCCCGCCTAAGCGGTCTCAATGTGAATTGCTTCACAATTCACGGGGGGTTGGCGAGCGTTAGCGAGTAGGGGGCTGAGCCCCCTAGTATTGTTAAATTACTCTTGAATAATAAATCTTTAATTAAAATTAAAATATTCAAAAGAATTTATATAGAGTCTGCTTATATGTGCTGTCCTAAATTTAGGATGATGAGGAAATATGGGTTAAAATGTCAAGTCCTAATTTCTGTGAATAGTAAAGATTAATTGGTTTGTTGTTTCTAAATATGCTTTCTTGGAGTTCGGGATAAATTTTCTTCATGTGCACCACAAGATTTTTGTAGTTCTAATCTCATTTTTGTTTAGTGCAGACGCTAAGCCAATTTGGCAGGGCACAACACATGGCCCTTACTGCCCTTTTGTTTCTTTTCCTTTTTAGATCATGGGAATAAAAATCGCAAAATATGTCCATCAATCTTAAGGTGGCAGATCACTCAGATTCTGTATTCCCTTTTCCCATGTTAAACCAATGGCATTAAAGTTCCTCGGTTTCCATAAAATATCTCATCAAATAATAAAGTTTTCCAAATTTTGTTTTTTGTGAGTGATACTTTAGACGAATCATTGCGTAGTCACAAATTTCATTTTTCTCTCAGTTAAATTTAAATATTTGTTTTAGCGTTTAAAAGACAGGATATGATGAAAGAATCTGCTCAGCCGTCTGTAAATCAGCTTATACATAGTGCTATTTCTTACTTCCGAAATTAAAAAAATAATGAAGCCTACACATTGTTTCTTAGCTATTCATAGATATAAAAATATTTTAATTCGGTTCATAATTAAAGCAGATATTTTAATGGGAAAAATCTGTGATTCTTATTTACAAGTCTCACTCCTTTCCTCTCAACCATAATAAATCTCACCCCGGCAATCTACCCCTGACTGTGAACGATTCTGCCTCCAGGGGATAGAGTTTCTTTCGACGGAAATCTATATGTTTATGATCTCATTGCATTTAGCAGCATTTCCATTTTCGGTTCTTGAGAAAACTGTGATAATTCAGTTCAAGAAAAAGCTGGTTCAGAATATGTATTTATAAAGTCTTCATGCTTTATTCTCTTATTATATGTTTTATTTTTACCATATATACAAGCTGTCGGCTCCTTGCAAGAAAAGAAAGGCAGAGGTTTATACAGATTTTTTTTCTTTTTTTTTCCATTTCTAAAGGAAAACTGAAATATTTAATTCATAAAATTGTAAAGTACAAGTTGTATTATAAATATTATGTGGTTTTTTTATTTGCATGAAATCTGTAAATTGTATCATGTCTTATTTATTTGTATACGGCTGCTTTCTTTGAATTAGTCAATCCTTTTTTTTTTTTATTCCCAAAGGAAACTGTAAAAAATTTAATTTGAAACGAAATAGCAAAGTACAAGCTATATTATAAATCCGTGATGGATTTTTCAATTGTGTGAAATGCATAAATTATATGATGTCGTATTTATATACTATAAACGGCTGCTCTCTTGAATCACTGAATTTTTTTTTTTTTTTTTTTTTTTTTTTACTTTTTTGAAGGTAACAGTAAAATATTTAATTTGAAATGTATCTTTAAAGTTCTATTACAATTTTTTATAGATTTTTCCATTTCGTAAAATGTGTATACTTATAAATCTAACGCAGTGGAAATACTTAGTTGAATGAGTTAAATGCATGCTGATTATGATGCAAGTATATGTAAATGCATTATTTCTTTAAATTATTTCATTCGGCTCTCTATAAGCGTCCACTATTTGTTTTTTATTTGCATTGTTTCATTTATTTTTACATAATAATTTCGTTTTTGCATTTCTTAATACAGTCAGATTCTGTATTCTCCTTTCCCATGTTAAACCAATGGCATTAAAGTTCCTCGGTTTCTCCCAAATATCTCATCAAATAATTAAGTTTTTCGAATTTTGTTTTTTGTGAGTGATGCTTTAGAGTTTAGATAAATCATCGCGTAGTTACAAACTTCCTTTTTTTCTTAAATAAAGGTAAATATTTGTTTTAATGTTTAAAAAACAGCATATGATGAAATAATGCGTTCAGCCATCTGTAAATCAGCTCATACTCATGTTGTATCATACTTTCGAAATTAAAAATATTTCTTAGCTATTTATAGTTATAAAAATATTTTAATTCAGTTAGTAATAGAAGCAGACAATACAGTTTCATAAAATAATATCTCTGCAAATTATTGGTATGTAAATTGGTATTACACTAAACTGATTTGGCTTGCTTATAAATTTATGAATTAAATTTATTATTTTATAAATTATAACTTTACAAAATTTATAATTTTATCTTCCAATTTATAAAAATAGTTAATTTTTTCTTTACTTTTATAAAAATGAAGTTTTATAATTTTATAAAGTTTATGTATACTACGCTGCATCACCCCATCCCAATTTACTATGTCTTACTTATTATTATTATCTTTTAGGTAGATTTCATAAGAAATACTACCTATTACATTCTCCCCTATGTTGGAATTTCTGGGAAATTTTTGTAGATCTACGTCGATCATGACTCCTGGAACCCAAAACCACCCCCAGTTCAAAACTTTAGCTATCTATCTATATCACTTTTTTATGGACATGATAACTTCAATAATTCTGCACAAATCTCTTACAAACTCATACTTAAAATCAAGGGCATAAAATTTCAGTCAAGTTCATTAATGGGCAAAATCGAACCACGGGGGGCTTTTTTTGAAAACAGAAAAAAACCTATAACTTCATAATTATGATACGTATTGAATCTGTTAAAAGTTATTATTACTTCTTGGAAAAGGGCCAAAAAATTATGTATGACAGATTTTTGATATCATTAAAAATGGCCTCAAGGGGGGGGGGGGAATAGGTGTTTAAGAAGAAAAAAATTCATAACTCTGTCAACTCACAAGACATCAAATCCGCTTCAATTTATTATAAATGCTCTTAATATTATCAACAACTTTTATATTGACAAGTTTGTTTTTTTATAGAACCAACCCTTACTGCAAAAAAAAAATAAATAAAAAAATAAAAATAACAAAAAAAAATTTAAAATAAAAAAATAATTTAAAAAAATCCCTGCTGGCTTTGCTTACAGACACAGGTAGATTTTGAAGTGGGTGGTCCCAACTGCCGCATCATGGCAAAAAGGTAATTTCTTCTGCAATCTCCAATAAACAGGCACCCCACGGTCTGGGTCTTCGAAATCTACATGTGCCTGTAGGCCGATCCATCAGGGATTTTTTAATCATGCAAAATATCTTGAAGATGAATTTGTTCATAATTGTGAAGTAAGGGGCTGTTCGCTGTTCCTATATAACGTTATCACTTTAGGGGGGGGGGGTTGTCTTTTGATATTGTTCTCATTTTTTTCAAAATTCATTTTCTTCTCTCTTTTTTGGTAACTTTTTTACATGAATTTTTTTTTTTTTTTTTTTTACTTTTATTTTTATAAAAATACAGTTACTACTAAAACCGTTAAATGATTATAAAGTTATTTCATTCCAAAATATGGAATACCCCAACATTTGACATTCTTATTCATCTGCCATATACGCATATAATCCGCTGTTTGAGAAACCAGTTGCGAAGTATGTTTGAAATGATACTTGTTGTGTTTACTAGAAAGAAAAGAGAAAGAATGTTGTCCACCTGTTTTGTTTATAAGAAATTCTGCTTGTCCCTCCTAGGGCAGGGGGCAAGTGCAAGAAGACAATACTACTGTTGAGTGCATTATGCAACAAAAAGCTACACAAATACTTTTAAATAGTAACTATTTATAATAAGTATTAGATGATATAAAGTTATTTCATATATAACAGAGATATTTTATTGACTTCTTCTCTTCATTTAAATCAGTAAAGTATACGAATAATAAATGTAAAACCATATCTGTATATCACTGTAAATATATAAAAAAATAACAAAGAAAAAATTGTAAAAATAAAGAGTTTTTAGACATTGATAACGATATCATTGGCGGTGGCAGGGGAGGGGGGGGTTTCGATGAATGATAACGTATGTCGTAAGGGAGATGGGGGTCCAAAATTACCAAAAAGTTGATATCGTTATATATGTACAGCCCATAATGAAAAACATATAATTTTAATTTAGTCATGTAAAATAAATGTATATTATAACACAGATGAGTAAAAAAAGCCAGTTTATTAAGTCTGGTGGCTGTTTAAATCGTTTAGTGCATGACAACTTTTTGAAAAGTTACTGTATATTTTAAGATCAATATTTTCAGTAGTCCAAAAAGCTTGTGAATAGGTTTTTCTACTTATTTTACATCAAATATTTGTTATTATTAACCAAAAGTTTCTTGATTAGCAGAGCCGGATCAAGCATTTATGGGGCCTAGGGCTACTGGAAATTTTCGGGTCCCTGTTCCCCCTCTACTGGAAATTTCGTCCCCATTCCCCCTCACACTCATAGATCTTTTGCATTTTTACCCTGTGAAATACAAATCTTAAAAATTGAAAATGTGTATTATTAATCAAAAACTTTTTACTTTCTTCCACCTTTACAAAAAGAAAGTATTGCATTTGTGGATTTCGACGGATTTATACGTTTTAGAAAGTCTTTAATACGATTTGAATGTCTTTTGAAATGTCTGTCTGTATGTGACACAAATTTTGCACACAGAATTTAGTAAAACTTCACATTCAGTTGACATAAATTAGTGCTGATTAGGTTTTGGTGTAAATCACTTGCTATCTGCTATACTGCATTTTTCACAATTTTCTGGGTACTTTATCTCAAGAACTAATGGCGGAACATCAGATTCAGTTAGACTTTGACATAAATTAGTACTGAATAGATTTTGGTGTAAATCGTTCACCGGGTGGTGCTGACATCTACTGTATTCCATTTTTCACAATTCTTTTTATGAATCTATCTCAAGAACTAAAGCACGGAATTTAATCAAACTTTAGATTCAGTTAGACCTAGATATAAATGGGTGATGATTAAGTTTTGGTGTAAATCGCCCAACAGGTGGCATTGCTATCTGCTATACTGCATTTTTCAAAAAATTTCTGGTTGCTCCATTTCAAAAACTAATGCACGGAATTGAATCAAACTTCATTTTCAGTTAGATCTGGATAAAAATAAACGCTGAGTACATTTTGGTGTAAATTGCCCAACAGGCGGTGGTGTATGCTGCATTTTTACAATTTCCACGGTAGCTATATTTCAAGAACTGATGATCCAGAATTTGACTATAAATTCCCCTTTTGTTGATAACAGAACCTTTGGAAAAGAATGGCCAGTTGAATAATTTAAGACTTTCTTAGCAAGCATATAAACAGGTACCTGAACCAAACGATTGCCTGAAACCAAAAGTGGAAAGACATCTTTGTTCTAAACTGTAAAAGGAATGGTTTAGTAAAAGCAGTGGCGTAGCTACGCTGTTCGGCGCCCGGGGCAAGAATAAACTTTGCGCCCCCCCCCCTCAAATAAAGAAATAACCACATTTTTTTTTTTCTCAAGACGAAAAAAAGTCCTCCCGGCTTGTACCGAGAAGAAAAGATAGTTCCCTCTTCTTAGTTTTCCAGAATTCAGTTAATCTTACTCAAACACACGAAGCTAAATTGCGTGAACCCGATTATAGAAGATTCCTAGTTTTCTTCAGCACTGAAATAGGTGAACACTTAGACAGCTATAGCCAAGATGACTTCATGTAAGGCGACCTTCTTTTATCGCCAAATTTCGCGATATTTAGCCAATTACCGCTACATACACTTATATACACTTTTAGAATTTTCATTTTTCAACTGACTCGCTGTTTTTGTTTTGGACACTTCTTAAGGTGCATCTCATAAAATTAAAAATAGAATTTTCAACAATACAAATAGTTTATTTTAAATAAAAAATTAAGTAAAAAGTAATTTTTATTTTATTTTAAAATTTGCAATTAACTAATTAACTTTTTAAAAATCTGGGCATTAAAGTTATAAAAGACATTTGTAAGGAAAGTATGAAAAAAAGATATTGCGAAAACTTAAAAATTGTAGGAAAAGTGTAGTTTTAAAATTTTCTTCAAAAGATTTTCAATTAAACATTTTAACACAAGATTAATATGATCACAATAATTGCGTTTTTGCTTTATTAAATAAAACTTTCATAAAACCATTTAATAATCAATAAAAAAATGCATCTTAAAATTTTACAAAAGTGCACCCTGTTTGCAAATTTTAATTACCGTAAAATTTTTATTGATTATCCAAAAGAGAAAGAAGGATATATATATTTGTCCATTCAGATGAAATTTCGTTATTTTCTGTTTCTTTGGCCTTTTTTTTAAATTCGTGATCGTTAATCCTGCTTTAAAAAACAATCTAAAAACTATTTACAAACTTTATGAGTTTGTTGTTTAAAAGTAACGGTGTAACTTCGGTTGCTTCCCAAAGCTTATAATATTGTGACTATAAAAATAAAATATTACAGCTTAGGCATAAAAAGTATGCAGATGATCTCTGCAATAGCATGTCTGACTTATAAAAAAATCTGTGTATAACGATCGGAGAATTTGATTTCCAACATAGTAAACCTCCAAAAATTTGGTATTAGTCTGCCCGTTTTTCTGGTAGCTTTAATGAATTTTTATTTTTATTTATTTTTATAAAATTTTGCTCTTTAAAAAAAATATTTCTGAAAATCTAAAAACATTTTGTTATAAAACTATCTATGATTACCATTATTTTTATCTTTGGTTATGCATCTTTATACTTGTGTCTTTATTTAATAAATAAAGATTTCATTCATAATATTTAATTTATTTTTATTTATTACACTCTCATTTAACATAACTTAGTATTTATACGAAAAGATGACATTTTCTAATTGATTTTTCACTAACTTCCTCATAGGTTGCAAAATAAAAATTATGTATGCAGGTATATTCCCTACGATAATACATCATTTTAATATTTTAAGAACTTAATTTTAAACTAAAGCAATTTTTAGGCATTTTTTCGTTAGCCGGCCGCAGGCGATAAGCCTAATAATCTTTATGGTTACAACTGTTACGAGTTAAACAAAATGAGTTAATTATGTGCTAAATCAAACTTGCCAAAATATCCCATTTGATTGTGAAAGTGCTACAATGAAATATTTTAAACATTAAAATGTAGAAAATATGAATAAAAAATAAAAGGTTAATAATATAAACAAATCTCTTTTGTCATTAAATCAATATATATATGACTATACGTTGTGAAAACAGTTTTGAAATTCTGAATAGATAATTAAATAAAGCTTTTATTTTCTATTTCATAGCTTTAAAAAATATATTTTTTTAAAGAACAGAGCAAACATTATAATTTAAAAAAAATAATAATAAAATCATCAGTTCGCACTTTCTACCAAGCGTAAATCAAATCCGTGAATGTTTAATTGTCGAGTTCCATGACAAATTAACGTTTATTGTGACATGAAAGTTTAAGATATGGGAATGCTTATAAAAGTGAAAATTAAAAAAGTACATTTTTTATTATTGTTAATTAATTTGAATTAGAAGACTGATTAATCATGAAATCTGTCTGTCACTCAAATAACAGGAGAGGAAAATCGATTTTTTGAAATTAAAAAAGTGCCACTGCAAAAAATGGCAAAAATATCAATTTTCGAATTTTTTATTTAGAAATGTATTTAGACATCCCTAGTATATTATCGTGAAATTACCTAAAGATCCGATGATTTTAAACATGTGAAAAAGTTTTTTTACTGCATCCTATTATTTCCCTTTAAAGGATTCAGAGTTGCAATTTTTTAAATAATTTATTCTCAGTTAGTTCTTTTTTTTCAACATTTTATTACTTTTAAATTTTATAGTTTTTTTCTCCAAAGATCACACACTCTTACTTGCATTTAACAGTAAACAAAGCCAAGAGAATAATTTTGACTTTACTCCATTTCCACGTAGCCATCTGTACTAGCTGTACTTGGAAGACTGAAAAGTCCTACTTCGAAAATATTCAGATCAAATGCCAAGAACACAAAAATGAGCGCGAAAGCTAATAGAGAAATAAATAAATGCTTTTCTAATATCAAAATGTGAAGCCAAATGGCTCTTTGTTTTATAAGCTGGCGACAGTGAGGAGCGACGATTGCCACTCAATGGATCTCTCCACTCCCCCTTCTTCGCCGAATTTCTTCAACGCATTTCTTCACACACACAAAACGATCAACAATCCGTATTTATTGTCAAAATATGTGAGATAATTTCTGTTTAAAGCATCTCTCAATTTGACGCCCATCATCCATTTAATCATTTTGTGTCTCCTTTCAGGTACGTAATCATGTAAGGTACAAAGTGTGTTAAATCATTCCTACAAACATTTACAGAAGCTTTCTCTTTCATTATTTGGATACAATAAAATATTTTCACTAAAGAAAAATTCATACATACACACACACAAAAAGGTCAACAATTTTTATTTATTGTAAAAATATGTGACATAACTTCGATTAAAAACCTATCTCGATTTGGCGCCCCTTAGCAGCAGCGCCTGGGGCGGCCGCCCCCTTTGCCCCCCCTTAGCTACGCTACTGAGTAAAAGCACGTTATATCATTACAGTTTCTATTGTCAATTTACTATAGGAATGGTAACTGATGTAGCACACTTGCGAAGCTATGGAATCGGAAAAGGAAAAAGTGGTGGATGTCTACATTTGAAACACGACTTTTCTCTCGTCACTTCAGAATATTGTTATCATTTTAAAAGCAAAATTATTTTCTTTCCTCTTTTTTTTTTTTTTTTTTTTGTGAAATTAAATATTACATTTCAAAATGAGACTTTGATACAACCTAAGCCATTGCTAAGGACCCTTGGTGGGCTGGGGCTGCAGTCGCATAAGCTACCCCCCCCCCTTTACCCCTCCGACCCTGTTTTTTAAGATTTTCAATGTTTCACTGTGTAGAGCAGTTTATTCTCTGATCATAAGACATAGTTTTTACTAATAATGATTAATTTTTTTTACATAACTGACTGTAATTATTTAATTTAAATTATTTTCTAATGAAATTATATTACTTACTTATATGGGTATTCAACAATATTTATCTTTATCAACAAATATGCATGTATATGTAATAAGAAATGGTAGTTTAAAATGTTTAAAATTTTTTATTTAAACCAAAAAAAACCTGGTTTATACCAAATAAACCGGTTTAATAAAAAATAAAAATAAAAAACGGATTTTCGCCAACTTTGTTATCTGACTGCAAGCTAGATTTGTTTCACTGGTGTTTTTGCTTTACATTAGTTATTATACATCACATATTTAGCGAAATGTATACGAAAAGAAAAAAGAAAGAAAGAAAAAAAACAGAAAAAGAAAAAATCGTGCATACATAAAGCAACAAAATTATTCTTTAATAATGATTTAAAACACCTCCGAGATGAAAATTCCCGGCTGCTAGTAAAAGAGAAATAGTTTAGTAGTCCTTTGATGCTGTGAAGCTAAAAAAAATCAACTCAACTGATTCCTACTTTTACAATTTCCCTTCCCAGTCATAAATTTGTCAACTGTCAGCAATAAGGACTTCATGGAAATTACCAGTAAACGCCCATTTGACAGAATCACAGGGATCACACTCTAGAGCAGCCATACTCAACCTTTTTCTTATGCAGGCCGCAACACACTTGTACAATAATGTAAAATAAAGGATAATTAAAATAGTAAGATAAAAAAAAAAGTAGTATAACAAGGTATTGTAACAAAGTTAATATTAGCAGTAATGTTGAACGTTTGTTGAAGAAATATTACTTTTTTTTTTTTTAATAATACTGTTTCCTCAATATATACTTCGTGGTATATTTCTATTGTAAATGTTGTAGAAATATGGCACGAAGATTGTTGTTTGAAAATAGTTGTGTGAATCAAAGTGTAATAATATAACAATGCACAATTTTCAAGTTCTAAAGAAACAAAAAATAAGATTTTTCTAAATAATTTAGTCTTTTGCTCAATGCAAAAAGTTTTTATTATTTTTCAGAATGAAATAATACAAATTCAATTCATTTGGAATTATGTTTGATTGGTGTTGAAGATTAAGACATGTGTATACCACTGTAGCACAAATAGAACTTCTTGTAAAAATAAGTTTTGACTAAGCAAACGGCATTTAAGATGTTTTAACATAATTTTAAATTAATTATAAATAATAGAATATCTATTACATTCTCATTAAAATACATAAAATAACATTGAATTTCTTAAATACTTTTTATGAACAACTCAATTCATTTTATATGAATTAATAATTATGCGTCTCGGGCCACACATAACAGGTCGCCGGGCCGCAGGTTGAGTATGGCTGCTCTAGAGAGTTTCGGAAGGGCAGCCTGCCCTCATGCCTTTTTTAGATAAAATCCCACCCTCCTTGCCCTTTTTCCAGGTAGAATCCCACCCTCCTTTTATTCCTTGGTAAAATCCTGCCTTATTTGCATAGTACTTTCAAAAATTCTTTACCTATCTTTTCTTTTTAGAACTCTGGTATGGTACATCAGGAGTATTATCTTCTCTTTCTCTCCCACCCACTTTATTTCACTCTGAATTGTCCTGGTATGCCTAATCTTGAACTTTGTGATTCATTCTTTCCATTGAACAAGACATAAAGGGTATTTAGGTCATTAAATTCACCTTCTCTAGTGAACTAGTATTAGATCAGATGTTCTGGCCTTTGACTACATGGTAACTTACACAAGTTGTATTAAAAAAATGCGAAGTAACTTTAGAACTTTTATTTTGTAGTTTCTTCAACATGTTTTGCTAAAACCAGGAAAAGTTATCTGGTGAATAAAAGTTTTAGAGAGAAAAGTTTCTAAAGATTGTAGGAAAGGGGGGAAATGACCGTGTAGTAAATACGGCCAAAGACTATTTTACAATAAAAATTGAGAATGTAAGTTTCATTTTACTGTTTTTAATACTTTTCTTAGAGTGAAGTTATGTAAATATTAAATATTATTGTATTCTTATAATTATAGAAGACTTTAGTAGCTACAGTTTCTTTAAGCAGTTGCCAGACTCCCTTCCCCACCAGTATATTGGTGTACGCAGATATTATAAAAATGCCCTTTTTATGAAATGATGTGCCCTTTTCAACAAAATTGCCCTTATTATGTAATGTGCACCCTGCCCTTTTTTATGTTCTAGAGTGATCCCTGAGAATTAACGGGGTAAGCACTATAGTTTCTTCTGAAAGAAACTCTGGATTTTTTTCTGATTGATCTGAACTCTTAAGGGAAAAAAATCATGAAATTTGCCCATCGTTCGTGAAAAAAAAATCCTGAATTTCATCAATCAAGGGGGGAAAAACTGCGAAGTTTGCTAATTGGTCATGGGGGGAAAACTGCAAAGTTTGCTAATTGGTCATGGGAAAATATTGCGCATTCGTCAATTGGTGGTGGCAAAATATCGGGAAATTCGTCAGTCGATTGCGGAATATTCAGTCAGATGCAGGTAAAAATCTTGAATTTTGTCAATCTGTCTCAAGAAGAAACCAAGAAATTCGCTAATCATTTGCAGAAAATATCACGAAATTTGTCAATTGTTTGCGGGGAAAATGCAAAATTCGTCGATTTGTAACAGGAAAACCCCCTCAAAATTTGTCAATTGGTCTCGGGGGGGAAAATGCGAAATTCATCGATTTGTCACAGGGAAAAAAACCCTCAACATTCGTTGATTGGATGCAATAAAATATTGCGATATTCGTAAGTCTGTCGCAGAACTTGATCATTGTTTCAAAAAGCAAAATTCTCTGGAAATTGGTGAATTTTTTTGGGCGGGAAACTCCTGCTCCCGATTTTATTTTGGATGGAGTTTCAAAATTTCGGGTGTGAATCTCGCCATCCCGTAAAGGTGTCTCTTTTGTATGAGGGCAAGAAAGGTGCATTTTTTTTTTAAATCAAGGCACAGGCAGGGGGCAGCATACTCCTAAACTGTCTGAGGGAAATTCTGCAATGAATGGAATATAATGGCACTAAAAAGTTTAACAGAACTTACACACACTTAATTCAGTAATGTACAAAATTTACAAATGGAAAAAAATATATAATATACATATAAAAGAATGCAAAAATTTTAATAAAAGATTAAGAAAAGTATAAATTAAAAAAAAAAAAAATACTTACATGTAAGAAATCAAATAAGGATTCCAGTGAAAATTTTAAAAACTAATTACATTCTAATGATTCCTTAACTTGTATATACAATTTTCTAATGAAAAACCTACAAGAATAAACCTAAATTTCAAAATATGATAACAAATAACACTTTAAAATATACATTATTATCAATATATAGTGGGCTTTCTGGTATCAAAACTTAATTTCGAAAATGAGAAGGAAAAAACAGTGCTTTGGCTTTTTCTTTATTTATGAACGGGCTACTTGTTTCATTTTTCTGTTTTTGAAAAGGCTACTTCTCTTTTTCCTGTGTTTGATCAAATGGAGAATATGTAAAGAAAATTTTGATTATTCTGTATTATTAATGTATTTACTCATGTATAACATGCTTCCTGTTTTGCATTGCGAAAAAGAAAAAAAAAGTCTTGTGTATAATGCATACAATACTATTTTAATGGGAGAAAATATGGTAATTAAAAGAAAAAAAAATTACAGAAATCCTGATCCTGATTCCCACCCCCTCTCCAAAAAAAAAAATTAAATTTCTGTATGATGTACTCTTCTGTATTTTGCCCCCTTATTAAAATGCCACACGACTAACATTTTTGCAATATATATTTTCTTGCCACTACATACCTTGTTTTCAAATATTTATCGACACTTGACATATAGTACTAATAATAATAACTAGACTGGCATTTTGGAGTCCCCACTGCCTTTGACAGCATATAGCCCCAGCTTCGCCCGGGAATCAACCCCCCCCCCCCCCCCTTCCCAAAAAAAGGGTACCTACAAACCTCACCATGAAAATGACAAAAATATTTAAGAAGCTACTTCACTCAGTCGAAAACACCCGCTCGCTAAAGGTTAATCCTATGAGGGAGATATTTTACGATATCTCATTCATATTTCAATATTTTTAAATGATTTATTTTGCATTCGATAGCTGAGGTCAATCTTTATGCAGGCTCTTTTTTTACTTTTTTGATGATTTTTGTTGCAGTTTTTTTTATTGAGGATATTTTCACTTTCGAAACTGGTTCTGAAAGTGAAAGTATCTTAATAATAAAAACTTGTGATCGAAATCGGAAAAGTACAAAAGGGCCTGCATAGGGATTAACCTCAGCTATCCAGTGCAAAAAAAAAGTCATTTAAAAATATTTAAATGCAAACGAGATTAGCAAGCTGGTGTTTTTTGACTGAGTGAAGTAGCCTCTTAAGACTCCTCATGCGTATGATAGCCTCAGCTTCTATACACATAAAAAGAGGATGCTACCCAAACAGAAGCTCAAGAAAAGCTGTACAAATGGTTCTGATGCAGCCAGTCATGGCAATACAAACCATCCGCTGGAGTTTATTGAATTCCTTGTTGAACAAAAAAATGTGTACACTTCCCTGATTTTTCTAAGTTTACCAACAATTTTGAGCCATTCATAAAAGCAATCCAAAATCAATCTTTTAACCCAATATAGTAAATTTTGTCCTTGTTTCAATAAAGTTTATTCAGAATTCATACAGCAATTTCTGAATTTTTCCCAATTTTTTTTAAAGTACCCATTTTGCTAGAAATGAGAAGTTCTTTTTTTTTATCAACTAATATCTATTTCATACCTTATCTATCCAATCTTATATTTTATACCCCTATATAGTGCACACGATTAAAAAATATAAAATAGTTTTTTAATTAATAATTAAAGAAAGTAAGGCCATCAAATTTTTCTCTGAAAAGAAAGGAAAAAAATTTTCCAGCGTGGGTTTTCCTAAGAAACCCTCTTAGTTGCCAAAAGCTGTTACCATGACGATGCAGGTGACCTCATGATCGGGAACATTTTTTTTTTCATTTGGTGCATGAAATAAGGTGAGTTAGGGTTATATGCTTATTAATGGTCTAATCCCCACTATATGATTATATGAGTATAATGAACATGCAATGTTCATATTATGCAATTTATTTCCATAAAAAATGTTCAGATTCGAAGACTGTAAAATATTGTGAAGAAATATCATTACTACTTCAGTAGACTACAAACCTAGTTATTGCGAAATGAAACGCTTTATAAAAAGAAATCTTTTGGCGATCAAGAAATAAAATGATGCCCTCTGTTTCAGAAAATGCCTAAGGAATATGAAGCAGTGGACCAAATTCTTCCAATATGTTATAAGAGGCTGCAACAGAGGAATAACTACATCTTCCCTCAAATTGTTAATGTGAACAAACTCCATTATGGTTTGATATGCCAAAATCAACAACGAATCATCCCATTGGATATAGGTCTGGAAAAAGTGAACAAGAGATGCAGACAAACAATGATACATTATTATGCTGGCCATTATGATGGGTGGGGAATGTCATATAATGTTTCTTGTCTTAAAACAGAGAGGGATGTATTATTTAGGTTTTATCAGAATGATTGGTCAAAATTGAAAGTTTTATATCTAAATGTCAGAAATTTAATCTCCAATCATAATATTGGGGAATCCTTACTTCATTTGGAAAAATTTTCTTTGGGAAACTGGGGAAGGTTTCCATTTTTTTTTTTTTTCACCATGTTAAAAATATTACTATTTCACTTGCTATTGTGCAAGTGATCGCTTCATCAGAACATAAGTTTGGTGTCTGCTCAAAAAGTTTAAAAACATGTTCCAGCTTGGTTTGTGAGTAAAGTTAGGCCCGTTTGAAAAGATTTTCATTTAAAAATATAAAATCAAAACAGATCAGAACATGCTTAGTATCATGCCTTGTGTACACTGCCAAAGGCAGTGGGGTCCCCAACTCTAGGTATGGTTTGGATTTATTTTATTTTAAAAATATAACATCATTCAACACTGAGTTCAGGTACATTTACGGTTATTATCACAGGCCTGGGCAATGCCGGGCAGTCAGCTAGTTGATAAATATAAAACTGAATAATAGAAAACAAATATTACATATTCACATATCTTTAAGAATATTAAATAAAAGGTCAAATGATCCAAATCATACGAGAAAATTATTTACTAAAAAGTGATTACATGCATTCAAATTCTTTGTTGTTTATATTATTTCGTTTAGAATATATATTTTTTAATTCAAATATTCATTCATAGAATTTAATTTGAAATAAAATAATTATGACCAAAACATAAGAGTTATCATACTTTGAATGTCATGCATAGGCGTAACTAGTGGGGGGGCCGGGTGGGCCGTGCCCACCCCAGGTAGTTCCAGTGCCCACCCCAGAATTTCAAGTTTACGTGAAAATTTTATGACTGCGATATGGTCATAATTTTAATTTTCAAATATTTGAATGATTATACCAATAAATTATACTATATATTTCTGATTTGAGAACTAATGTAACGAAAACGGCGTGCACGCATATGTAAATGTGTGTGTGTGTGAGAGGTATAAAAGAAGCAACAGACAAAGAAAATCATATTACTCTTCTACATTCTTTGCAACACTTATATGACCCGGAGTCTATAGGGTTCCAAAAGGAACAAAGTGAAATATTATCTGAAAGCTCTAAATCTGAACGAGAGTTTTCTTTTTTTGTCACGAGGTGATGGGGAAAAAATCAGTTCCAGATGTCCAGTTCGGTATTCTTTCAACTAAGTCATCTGCTGTGGTGAGAGCGGATGAGAGAGAGAAGGGGATAGTGGGGGGCACAGGTGCCCGAACGGTTTTTTTTCTTACAAAATAATGACCAATTTAAAAAACAGGATGTAATTGACAAATTACTGATCAATTAATTGTCTTGTCTGAGTGATGAGATACGGCAAAAGTCGTAAATGAGAACATCATCGCGGGGGGCTTACACTTTACTTTGAGGGTTAAGATAGGGCGAATTTTTTGCAATTTGCCTGCGGCTGTAAGCGTGTGGGATTATTTCCCTTTTCCAAGTTTGCATGCGTAATTATCAGTGCGCAAATAAATTCTGTAGTTTTGGAAATTTTTGTTTGTATTGCTGCATGCTGCTTCATGGATCGAGGCTCTTTGCTTCATGTTTCTGAATGTACTTTTTGTGAGTAAATTTTTCTTATCAATCTTTGATATTCTGAATAAATAGAAGGGTTTAGTGAAATAAGATGTTACGTAACAAAAATAAAATTCTGAGACAATTTAAATGAAAGCTTTTAGTTGCAATTTTTATTTTATTTTTGTTCTTGTACCTTGTATTTAGTAAGTTAACGAGTAGTACTAAGCTCTCTCAGAAAAACTTAGCAACATTTAATTTTCTAATATAAAAATTATTAATAATATTTAAGTTATTTTTATTAAAATATTAACTTTTAATAAATAATATATCAGATTTTAAAGATTAATTAAAATATAGGTATTTTACCTTTACCATATGACATATTATCTCATAAAACTCTCCTCGAAAAAATAAACTGTATTTTGAGAAAATGTAACATAACAGGTTCTTGCTTGAACCTCTTTAATTAATGTCATTTATTATTTAAAAAAAAAAAAAAAAAAAAAACTATTTGGTAAAGACAGAAATTTATTTTTGAAATTGTCAAATTTAAGCTTAAATTTTTTTTTCAAAATTTTAGAAAAATCCTGTATGTTTGCAACTTCTAAAAATGATCGCCCGCTGTGGTGCATTTAAAAATTTCATTGATAAATCAAAAGGAGCAATAAGTTTTTTTTTCCGAGTTGCCAATTGAATAGAATTTTTTTTCTTACTGACTTACTGTTTCTTTCTGACAAATAACACTATATAACAGTAAAATTTCCCTTGTATGTTCTTAAAAATTTCTTTTCAATTTTGGAATATTTATTTTAAAATAAAGGAGCTCTTATAAATTTATTTTAATTTAGAGAAGGAATTATGGAATTTAACGTTTCATTAATTAATCATTTTTAAGATCATCCTCTTCTTAAAAAAAAAAACTGAAAGCTTTTTTATTTTATTTTTGTGTGTAAAGTTTAGTTGTAAAATAACTCATTGTTGTACTCATTACTCAAAACACAAGTATTTGTGTTAAATATGGTGTACAATTTACTTTAAAGTTTATTTTTGAATACTTTTAAATCTTAAAATACATTAATATTAGGCCTACCGAATTTTCAGCATCTGGTTTACAGATGTCGAATATTCGCTATTGGATCAAAATCACTAATCGATGCATCTCTATAAGACCTTTCAAATGTGATAGAAATAATTTTGAAGAATACTTTTGTTTTCCCATGAAAAAAGGTAAAACTTAAGGTTTTTTATTTATTTATTTTGGGCGAAAATTATTTCAGGTAAAAATGTTTTCCATGTGAGTTCTCTTTAATCAAATCTCTTTCTGCTGAATTCTGATGGAGCTAATTAAATTTAAAATCAATCCACTACTATAGAAATCATCGTAGTTTTAAAATTATAATGTACTATTAAAATTTAAGAATATATATATATATATTTTAAACTTTAAAATACTTCTGATTTCTTTTTTTTTTCAAGATTTTATGCACTATTTTATGTGATATGTCAACTTTTGAAAGGACTATAACTTATACAGTATCGAATTTAAAAATTGTGTTCTTATAAACATATTTTGCACATGTTAAAAATTGAGGATTTTATGCAATAAAACAGTGGAGTATCCACTGAATTTTAAATAAAAAACGCATCGTTTTCAGTAACGGTTTCGAAGATAAAAAAAAAAAAACATAAGAAAAAGTAAAATGCGGTCTATGTAGAGATTGACCTCAACTATCCAATGCAAAAAAATAAAATAGAAAATCATTTTAAAAATATGAAAATGCAAACTAAATATTGGATGTTTTCGCGTAAGTGAAGTCTCTTGTCAGAATGTCAGGCTGACGTATCATTTTTACTGCAGTTAAAGGAAACATTAATTGTGTTTTGCTTATTTAAATGTATTCGTCCCTCAAAATAAAAACTAATCTTTTCCTTCCGCTCCTCAAAATATTCTTTTTCACATTCTTACATTTCTTAGAATTTTTAAACAAATTTAGAGTTTACATTAATGATTTCAAGAAAAATTTTCTCTAATTTTCCCGTTTATTCATTCTTAAAATAAATAGATTCAGTTTACTTTACCTGCATAAAATTACAGTGATCGGAAAACTTCTACATTTTAGACAGGTTTCAGTTGTATACATTTTTCAGACATGTATAAATTATATCTATATTGTATTCGTTCTATCGGAACCACGAAATTTTTTTCAAGACAGTTTTCTGTGATAGACACGTAATAGACACAATTCAACATTTTGCTGTTGGAGAAGTGGAATTCGGTAAGAATCAAAACATTCATTTTTTTTTAAATGAATTTTGGAGAAGTGATAGTTTAAGTGCTGTGTTTAAAACCGGGACATTAAAGAGATGTATTGGGACACCCAAACATTATGCCTAAAATTGGGTCTCTCTCGGAACTTCTAGTCATCTTAAAAATTTCAATGGCACAATGAATAGCAGTGGTGCCGACTTATATGGGCCCGTGGGGCTTTAGCGTCGAGCCCGCCCAATAATTTGCTCCCCTGACCCACCTAATTTCCCTTGTTTTATTTCACTACGTATTTATTTAAATTTTTAAATCTCTGAAACAAAATTTCATTTTCTATTAGTGGACAACAAATAAGAGTGAAATATGCCATCCCAGGATATCGTCGGGATAGCTCAGTAGGGAGAGCGTTGGTACGGCAAACCAAAGTACCCAGGTTCGAGTCCTGGGCGTTAGTCCTGTGTGCCTTGGATCTAATTTACTTAGTTAAATATACTTTCCTCTGTTCATTATGAAAATTTCATTTTGTTGACGTTGAAAAATAGCATTGACATCCGTAACAGAGACATCAAGAGCACTAAATGTTCTTCAGTACACATATAATTATTAAATTTCTCTCAACAGTTCAATTTCCTATATACTTGATCAGCAGTATTGTTGTCGTACGTAAACCAAAAGGTAAATGCTAGAATCATGTGAACTTTAATGACTATGCTATTGAGAAAGAGAATGTATACGGAGCATTTAAAAAGAAAAAAAAAAAAAAAAAGATTCTAAAATGTATACGGCGAGTAACTTCGTATGCCCTCCACTATACCCCTTTTGATCAGTGAGTATAAATCAGTGAGTGAACATTATCTATATTTTAGTGTCCTAATCCTGATAACTATAAAGCTCATAAATGACTGAAATGCTTTGCTTCTTGCGTTTTTAATTTGTATTGATATTTATGATATTATAGTAAATATTAACGTTATTATGCAAAAGAATTCACGAATAACATAAGCAAATAATAAAACGTGCCGTGCTATTTTGCTTAAAAAATTTGGGCCCATACAATATATTTCAAAAGTTGGCTCCATTGATCAATGGCATTCCTAAATAATAACCTTGATAATAAGTTGTTTCTAATTTTAAGTCAAAATTTTCATTAAATTAACGAGTTTGGTCTCAATGCAGTTTTTTTTAATATTCTTGTACGCATCAGTGGCGCAGCCAGAATTCTGCTCAATGGGGAGGAGAGGTTTGAATTGTTGATAATGGTGGTCACTGGTTACTTGAATCACCGGCTAATCGAATCAGTTTAGCTAATGAAGTAATAATATTTTTTTTTCCCTCGAAGAGTAGAATCAATAGTTACGTTGACCATAATTCATTTCAGCAACGTTTACTTATATAAGAGTTAGAAAACATAAACTGCACCAATGAAATAACAAAAAACTGTTAGATTAATATAGTGTTTGAAAAATGAGGAGGCAAACTTAAGAAATGGAAGGGAATAGTACAGCAAACAATTTTTTGTACAGAAAATCAGGAATCTATTTTTAAATCAGAAATACATAGGATTTCATTCCAAGACAATCCCGAATTCTTGTTCTTAACTTTAGTAGTAATAAAGCAATTTTAGCAAAATTTCCAATAGACTTTACTTTGCGTCAGATGTAAAATAACACGAGAAGAGGTAGAATTTATTATAATCCGCGTCCAAACAATGCCAAACTAAGTATTCCATATTTTAGGATGTAGTTGACATTAAACGCGGTATCGTTGACTGAATTACTGACTGTGCACTTCCAGCACTTTATTTGACATCTAATTTCGTATACAGTAATACTGAAAATTTCGTTAAAATATCTTCATTATTATTAAAGCTCTCTAAAAATACTTGGATTGGACTTAACTTCCTATATCCTATATTTTTCACTAAATAAATGGATCGCGACCTGGTTTCCTATACAAAAATCTTTAATTGTAGTGTGCTCTACCACCTTTTACAGATTGTCCTACTTTTTTTTAAAACACATTGTTTATGTGTTAAGTATGTGTGCTTTCTAAATATTATTTGTTTTTAACCTTTTTCATGATTTTGGAGAATATTTATCTATTAAAACACACATAAATAACCCCTGCATTCAAGTTTAAACATACACACAAATATTATACACACATACAAACTATAAATACAATAAACCCAACAAGTGTGAAAAATTAGCCACAGCCAGGAATCGAACCTAGGACCACAGCATACAAGACTCATGCTCTAACCACTGAGCTACCCCGGCCACCTGGGTCTGCAATTTATTAGTGAGAAATTGCAGACCCATGTATTGGCCGGGGTAGCTCAGTGGTTAGAGCATCAGTCTTGTATGCTGTGGTCCTAGGTTCGATTCCTGGCTCTGGCTAATTTTTCACAATTGTTGGGTTTATTGTATTTGTAGTTTGTATGTGTGTATAATGTTTGCGTGTATGAATGTTTATCTATATTTAGTTTTTTGTTAGAAACACCTATGCAGAATGAAAGATAGGTTGTACCTGCCTTCGGCCGTGGAAAAAAAAGAAAATACATTATAATAACATTTTTGAAAAAAGAGGGTACTTTTTAACTTTCTCTGCCCCTTCCTGAAAGTAGGGGCGAAAGGATCTACTTATATATACTTTTATTTAAATGAAATACATTATAGCTAAAACTCTAAAATATATTCCAGTTTTTATTTCTTATCTGATTTAAACACGACTGTAATTTTGTCCACATGAAAAACAATATGTCATACTTTTGATGATATAGAGGAAGCATTATTTAAGATTTAATAAGTGTAGATCAAAATGTATAACTAATTTATTACTTATTAATTTCAGTTAAAGCATAATTAGCATAAGTTTGTGTGTAATTATAGTAAAAAATTCTATGAAAATGCTTCATATTTAACGCTTTTCTTTTGAAAACCTTGCTCATAGGCATGTATCTGTAAGTCAAAGTCAATAAAATTGCAATCAGTGCTTCTTTCCTCCGGGGAACGCGTGGCCTGAAGAACATTTCGAGCTACCTTACTAGCTAATGAACTACACTCTTTAAATATATAGCCCCCCCCCCCCACCCCTCAGGAACAAATTGTTCGAATGAAACACTACAATAATCTGTTCAATCAAAAACACATTTTACATTTATATCTTTATAGCGCATTTTCTTAATTCTTACTTTGTCAAAGATTTTTACCTGCATCACTCACATACCTTGGTCTTAGAAATAACTGATAGCAAAAACACAAAAGAAGATGCACATGCAGAGGTCTGTTTGGGCTCGGTCCTGGCCCGAAACCGGACCAACCCACAGGCCAGTCTCCGGCCTATTTTCATTCATGGCGATCGGACCGGGCCTGGCTTCCTTTTTTCCAGGCCGGGCTGAAACTGGAATTCATTCTTCCTAAAGGTCTAGACGAGTTGAAATTTTCGGGTCCTGTTTTTATCAAGCCCATATGAAAATAATTGGCCCTGCCTATCCTGACATGACCCATGCAAAAATCAGTAAAATTTCGATCGGCCCAACAATTTTTGCAAAAAATGCATATATTTTTAAATCGTCATTGTTCTATATTAAAATTTTCAATTTATTCTTTTTAAAGAATAGTTCATTTTCTAGGCAATTAAAATTAAAGTACAATAAAGCGTGTGAAAAAAAACCTGCCAATGACAGAATCCTGTTTCAAACGAAAAAATGTATTTATCCATGCAAAATGAACATAATAATACGTGAGAAAAGAATGTAATATATTTACAACCGACTGTGTATATGCTAAGAAGGTAACTTTCCTATAACGGATATTTCTGTTCTCCTACGTGATTCCGTCTTAGATATTTTTACTATACTATAAGAATATTCAGGTTTTTAAGTCTCCAAGCCATGTAATATGGATTAAAGTTATTAATAACAACTGAGTCATTTGCATACAAATCGAGATCCAGTAACAAAATAAATATCTCAGCACAAAGCGTTTTTTAAAAAACGAAGAATGCAACAAACAACATGAAAAGAAAAACTAAAATAAATATTTTTGTCAGAACTCCTCGTAGAAGACAATTTTTAACCATACCAGTGTAAAAATATGTTTTTGTTGAAATTCAGGCGAGCTGGGAAGGGATAATTACGTTTTTGTATGAGCCAGGCCAAGCTCAGGCCGAGGTTCTAGCTTTTATACTGGGTCGAGCTAATAAACTATGTGCATGGCCCGGACCGGATTCAAGTCTAACTTTTAGCTTTTTTTTTTTTTTTTGTGCCAGGCCGGCCTAATATACATACATATATTTTTTACGATCCGGATCGAACTTTTAACTTTTATACCCGGCTGAGGGGCAAAAAAATTTCTACAAGTCGGGTCGCGCTCGAACCTAGAAATTTCTCCGGTGCAGACCTTAACAGAAAGTCTCAAACTGAGAAAAACCTATAAACATATATTTTATGTTTTTTTTTCCTCCTGGAAATTGATGTCTATTATCCTTTTGAACATGGAGCAAAGACAGAAATTCAATTTAAAAACTATCCACTGTATAATACTCAAAGCGTATGACGGTCGAAATAATGATTCTTTTACTGTAAGATGTCTGAAAAATGTAATTGCTACCCTTTTTCAAAACAAATGACAGTTTTCACTTAACCAGTGCATCTAAGATCTAATATACGCTTCCATAGTTTAAATATAATATTCGCGATCTAATTGAATCACTTTGTTGAATATAATTTGATTCAACAAAGCTGCGAATTTCAAATAAACTAAAAAAACTCAATATTAACTTTAGTTTCGATTCATAAAAGCGTCTAATTTGCTTAACTAGTGATTCATATAAGCGGCAATTATAATATATTTTTTAACTCTGGAAGGGGTTTTACCCCTCCCCCCCCCCCCCTTGGGCTGTGCCACTGGACGCATACACACATACAAAGGACTTATGAAGTTGGGGGCCTGTGCCCACCCCACAAAATAGCTCTAGTTACGCCTATGATGTCATGCATTTCCAATAATTTCGGCACTAAAAACAGTGTTTCTAGTGTCAGAACACTGAAAATTCAAAGTATTATAACTTGGTAAGTTTTGATCATAAAATAATGGAAATCTTTTAATGTCCTTCTGGTATGCAGGGCAACATTTTTCTAAATATAAGTTATAGGAAGAGGGAGTTCGGCTTAGATGCTTTACACTCACGCTAAAAAAAAAAAAAAATTAATCGGTTAAAAAAAGGAAAAAAGTCGCCAAATTTAGGGGATTTTTAACTTTAATGGCAACCTAGCCATTGTATTAAGTTATTCGTTTGGCGCAGTCTTGGAAATCGCGCCAACCAAACAGTCGCCAATCTTTTGTTTACATTTTAGCGTGAGTGTAACACATCTGTTCCGGGAGTTCTATAAAATTTAAAACAAAAATTACATATTTCAGTCTGTTTACAATTCTTTGTGAAAGAAATGCCATATCTGAAAGCTATACTTTATTTGTATACATTTTGTAATTAGAAGTATGTTTCTATCATCAGTGGTTAACAGATTATTGGAATTATCACTAATTTGAATTACTCAGCATGTATATTGTACCACTGCTGCAGTGAAACTGAAAAGGTGGGGGGGGGGGGGGGGAGTTCAGAGAATTAAAACTTTTTCCAGAGCACTTAAAAACTAATAACAGGCATACAATTATTTCGGAATCGCCGTCTCATTTATTGGTATTTATTTATATTTATACTTTTACTTTATAAACTTTTTTTTGGCAGTTGTAAGCGAGATTTTACCTGCATTAAATTTATTACAGTTTTTGAAATATTTTCTGTGTAAGTTTTTTTCTCTTTTTTATTTTCATCTACAAAAGCATATTTGTTTAGTTTTTTACTCGTTAGTTTATTTAGAATGCTGCTAAAATTTGTGTAATTGGATCGTAAAAAAATTTTCAAGATGGCAGAAAAACTTCGTTTTTAAATCTTTGTTATTTATAAATTCATGTTTTTACATCATTTTCTATTTTTAAAAATGGTGCAAAATTATTGATTTATAAATAACATAAAGATGTAAAAAGAATGTTTTTCTGCCATCTTGAAAAAATTTTCATGTCGTCAAAACGGCATTTTGGCACAATTTGTTTCGCCAAATGGCACAGGATACGGAATTCATCCCCTTGTAAATTATAAGGCTTGAATAGATTTTTTTTTTCTTTTTAAGTATCATTAAATTGATGTGAATAAGTTTCAAAATAGTTTAAGCTTCTTTAGTAAGTATACAGTTTTAAAATATTGAATTTAAAAAAAACATCCGATTAGAAAAGTAAAGAAAAATGTTTACTAATTTAATGAAAATTTATTAAATTTTTTTTATCCTCGATTACAAATCATTTTTCAACATTACTACCAGAAATGTTGTTTGACTTGTACATGAAAATTCAATTTTTTTCTAAATTTTGAGTAAAATTGGGAAGGGGGGAGGGGCGACTTATACAAGAGTATATACAGTAACACTTATTACTTCATGAAAAATATGCCTTTAAAGCCGAACAACAGATTTGTCGACTTCATGTTGATAAAATATTTAAAAAGCAGAAATAATGTACATTTTTTAAAAAATCTCCCTCAGCAATAAATCCTATTTTCAATAGGCAAAAACTAGCATGCATCAAAAATTGATCATACATAGACAACATTAAAAAAATACATATATACTAATCAGAGAACCTCAAAATAACAATAATGTTTGCTAAAATAATTTTTGATTACTTTCATTTTAAAGGTAATGAAATAATTGATCAGTGGCAGGAAATTTGCAAGTAAATACCTAAGCTGAAAATATTCAATAAAATGAAATATAAATATTAAATTTTTAAAAAATCAATTTAAAAAACAATTATAGCTAAATGAAACAAAAAAGAAAGAAACATTCCAAGATTTCCACATAGAGAAAAATCAAACATTGCAGTTTTTTACGGGAGAAAAGGATATTTTGTTATATAATTTTGAACACAAACATCAGTCATTATTCCAGATCATAGAATAAATAGATACAATTATATGACATATGCTAATTTTTTGAGATTTTAATACAAAACAGAAAATAAACAAATATCATAGATACCTGCATCATCAAATAAGCAAGACTTTCAAACTTTTATATATTTCCACATCAAAAATTTTCTTTGCTTGAGATCATGTTCAAAACAGTAAAATTATTCCGCCATTCCCGTAATATTTACAAATCTTAAGAGTAAATCAGTATTTAATTTGAAAGTGAAACCAACATCTACAATATCATTTTACAAGTAATTAATTCCGGTAAAGAGATTTTTAATTTACATTTAGTTTAAATTACATATCCAGCTTTAAATATAAACAAATAAATTACTACGGAATGCATTTAAAATCGTACTTATTTCAGCAGTCTTAGCTGTATTTGCCAAAATGTTTATAAGTGAATGAAACGATGGATGCAAACAAGCCAAGACTGAGTTTTGAAACTATTGGAAGCCATGAGGAGTGATTCCTCACAAAGTTTTCGTTTCTGGTTTCATGATACAGCCTTGACTTTTGACCAATCACATCTTAGATTAAATCTCGCTTTAGTAGTTGAAATTCCAAACATTGAGTTTAATACCATCTGGAGTGAAGCATTCATAATATCAACCATGGAACTAGTAATAGACGTCATATTGGAGGTCACACACTACAAATAGGCTGTTCTGATTGGTAGAACTACCCTGACCTTCAGTTGAGCAAACGTAACACTTGCAACTGCAAAGCTTTTTGCAACCCAAAATTATATATAAACATTACTTTTGCATGTAATTTTCAGTGCAAATTAATTTGTATTAGGATTCAAATTAAAATTAATTTGGCTGCAAATTACATGTAAATGTTACATTTGAATGTAATTTGGGTTACAAAAAGCCTTGCAATTGCAAGTGAAAGCCTGCATGTAACAGATAGTGTGGAAATCGCCAAGGAAAGTGGCAATCAGCTGATCAACCATACGCCGCTGAAGTCGTGACATCATCAATATGGCGCTGGGCATAAACAGATCGAAGTGCCCATTGAAATAACATGGACGTAAAAAATAAAATCTTCTAGTAATAATAATTTTCATATATAAGAACTTTCAGGCACTGTTCTGCAAAGTTTAAGGTACACTTTTCATTATAAATTCACCAAACTTCCGATTTTGTGATTTAAATTTCATCAATTTATTAAAAATTCATTAGCTTAACTCCGGTTAGACAAACATCACGGTTGTTTACATTGACTGAATTGGTGATATTTACATTCATGTCTGTCAAGATATCTCTGTCTCTCTCTACTTATAAGTAAAACTTTTATTAAATTTAAATTAATAATTTTACTAATTTTATATTTTTAAAAATTATTAAAGATATTTTATAATTTATAAATTATTATAAAGCATAAATTATAAATAATATTTAAATTAAGTATATAAATTATATATTAAATACAGGGTGATTTTTTTTAAAAGTTGTGAAAGTAAAAACCTATAACGAAAGAACCACTGATCCAAATGACCGGAAATTTCACCAATATACTCCCAAAGCAATGGGAATTTTTTAGGCATGGTTAAAAAAAAACTTAAAATCTCACCGACAGATGGCGCTGTATATGCAGTAAAGTCGAGAGAGGAATTTGTGCAAATCACACACACAGTGGATACTCTTCACTCTGTTGTGGAACATGCGGTTTCACGTTTCCAACTCGTAGCTGAAAACATTGGACAGCACACTGAAAATTGTATGCGTTAGTTGCGCAGTTCTGTACGAATGTTTTACTCCATATTTTTATTTCGTTCTGTTTCTGCAGGTGTTTGCAGTTCCTTTTCCCAATTACTGCATTCTGTATATCAAACACATACAGAATACAGTAATTGGGAAAAGGAACTGCAAACAACTGCAGAAACAGAACGAAATAAAAATATGGAATACATTCGTACAGAACTGCGCAACTAACGCATACGATTTTCAGTGTGCTGTCCAATGTTTTCAGCTACGAGTTGGAAACGTGAAACCGCATGTTCCACAACAGAGTGAAGAGTATCCACTGTGCGTGTGTCTTGCACAAGCTCCTCTCCCGACTTTACTGCATATACAGCGCCATCTGTTGGGGAAATTTTAAGTTTTTTTTTAACAATGCCAAAAAAATTCCCATTGCTTTCGGAGCATACTGATGAAATTTCCGGTCATTTGGATCAGTGGTTCTTTCGTTATAGGGTTTTACTTTCACAACTTTAAAAAAATCACCCTGTATATAAAATATGATATATTATAATAATATAAATAAATATAAAATATAATATATTAAATTATAATACTAAAATGATTATATACTATATTAAATTAAATGTTAAATCAATTTAAACATAACATTCATTAAGATACAACTAAATGTAAATATATTGCTTGAAGGTGCGTAAAAACATACATAAAAAACATTTAAAAGCACATTAAAGTCCTTTTAAAAAATTCCAAAACGTTTTCAACCGAAACCCGGTCATCATCAGTGGAAAAAACTAATTCTGTTGAGTTGAGTTGTTACCTCTTTGCGTTTTCTTGCTTGCCCGGAATAAACTATTTCACTTCAAGGGTTTGGAAAAAAAGGTGGGATGGGAAAGGTAATCAATGATGCATTAATTCATTCCAGACTGCGTGGATATCATATGATAATACATCGTTACAGACTATTTCTTTTTTAGACATTATTTCTAGAGACTCTCTTATAATTGCTTCCAGGTGATTATTTGTGCGGAATATAATTTTGGATCTATTGAAATCAACTTTTATAGGTTCAGTTTGCGCTAATCTTGCTAAGGCAGTGTGGGGTCTATTTAATCTCAGATCTGCTTCATGTTCTTTTATTCTGTCTCGGAATTTCCTCATTGTCATACCTATGTACATAAAATTTTTATTATCTTTCTTGAATGATATAATATATACTCCTGATCTATTGATAGCCTGGATTGGGTCTATTTTTCTGTTTAACAAAACCCGCAACTTTGGGGGAGGGACTGCGATTAATGTAATGCCAAACCTAAAGAGTGAATGTCTCATACTTTCAAAAAACCATGGGATGTAGTTAACTTTACAAAACTTCAAACTTTTAATTGTACCTGTATTCCGATTTTCTTCATCTTTCACTTTAAATTTATTTATGATTTTTTCAATGAAACGGGACGGTACTGAATTCTCGGCTGCTATTTTTCTAATTACATCTAATTCTTCATTAAGGAAAAGGCATGAACAAACTTCAAACGCTCTTTTTACATAAAAATTGAAAGGTGCTAACTACTAATGGGTGAACTGCAATTAAACGGGATGGTGGAGTTAGATCTGTTAATTTTCCTAAACACTGTGCAATCAAGATTCTGTTTATCCATATTTCTGATTAGTTGTACATCCAAAAAAGCAAGCTTTTGATTTTGTTCTATTTCTAGTGTGAATTTTATTTTATTGTCTAGGTTATTGATTTTATCTAGAAAGGAGTATAACTGATCTTTTCCGGGATTCCAAATAAGCTAAATATCATCTACATATCTTAACCAGCAATCCGGACCCGGTTTTATGGTCTCCACGATTATATTTTACACAAAACCGGGTCCGGATTGCTGGTTAAGATATGTAGATGATATTTACATTATTTGGAATCCCGGAAAAGATCAGTTATACTCCTTTCTAGATAAAATCAATAACCTAGAAAATAAAATAAAATTCACACTAGAAATAGAACAAAATCAAAAGCTTGCTTTTTAACACTTTCCAACCTAGTTGAAAAGTGTTCATGACTTCGGTTTGTCTGGCCGTCTGCCGTCTGTCC
This sequence comes from Maratus michaelseni, assembly GCA_963931845.1. Lineage (NCBI taxonomy): Eukaryota > Metazoa > Arthropoda > Arachnida > Araneae > Salticidae > Maratus > Maratus michaelseni. Next base: position 396,656,380 of record OZ007586.1, on the reverse strand, counting down.
GTGCTCTAACTCCCGTAAATATGCTCGGATTGCCCTGCAATTTTTATATGTTATAATCGTTATCTATAGCATGTTCCCTATTTCAACGGAAGTGTGTAGTAGCACTTATAGTTTTATTACAGGGACACTCAAAAGAATTCCGTTACATTGCGGTCCATGGGGAAAAATCATTTGCGTTTATTTAAATAATGTTTCACTATTTTAAACGCATTGAAATTTATATATATCACTAAGGTGCATTAGAAGAAGCTTAATATGGAATAGGGTGTGCATAGCACTTATACTTACTTTACAGGGACAGTCAAAAGAATTCCGTTACATTACGTCTATGGAGAAAAATCGTCTGCGGTTTATTTAAATAATGTTTCCCTATTTTAAACGCATTGAAATTTATATAAGGTTCATTACAAGAGACGTACTACAGAATATTGTGTGTATAGCATTCATCGTTCATTTACAGGGACACACAAAAGAATTCTCTACTGTATGTTAACAATAATTCCTGGAAGTGCGTTTTAAGTTACTGAACGCGATTTTAATTTTAACACGCTTTTTGTATATTACGTGGTGTGTATAAATTCTGTAGATCCTATACAGGGAAGCACAAAAGTTCGGGAACACATTTCCGTATTATTTAACTCCAGACGGAGAATTTTAAACTGTGCTACGTGTTTCCTAACTGAACTAAAATTTAGCATCCTATGTAGTATATATACAAATCTATAGATCCTATACAGGGCTGAATAAAAGTATTCGGATTACTTAGATGTTATCTTTTAGCTTATTAAAGAGTATGATTCGTAAAATTATTTTGGAAGCGTTGGAAAGTGTTACATAATCTATGCTTGACGCATGATTTTTCGTTTTTGTTTGGATGTACAACTAATCAGAAATATGGATAAACAGAATCTTGATTGCACAGTGTTTAGGAAAATTAACAGATCTAACTCCACCATCCCGTTTAATTGCAGTTCACCCATTAGTTACAAGTTAGCACCTTCCAATTTTTATGTAAAAAGAGCGTTTGAAGTTTGTTCATGCCTTTTCCTTAATGAAGAATTAGATGTAATTAGAAAAATAGCAACCGAGAATTCAGTTCCGTCCCGTTTCATTGAAAAAATCATAAATAAATTTAAAGTGAAAGATGAAGAAAATCGGAATACAGGTGCAATTAAAAGTTTGAAGTTTTGTAAAGTTAACTACATCCCACGGTTTTTTGAAAGTATGAGACATTCACTCTTTAGGTTTGGCATTACATTAATCGCAGTCCCTCCCCCAAAGTTGCGGGTTTTGTTAAACAGAAAAATAGACCCAATCCAGGCTATCAATAGATCAGGAGTATATATTATACCATTCAAGAAAGATAATAAAGATTTTATGTACATAGGTATGACAATGAGGAAATTCCGAGACAGAATAAAAGAACATGAAGCAGATCTGAGATTAAATAGACCCCACACTGCCTTAGCAAGATTAGCGCAAACTGAACCTATAAAAGTTGATTTCAATAGATCCAAAATTATATTCCGCACAAATAATCACCTGGAAGCAATTATAAGAGAGTCTCTAGAAATAATGTCTAAAAAAGAAATAGTCTGTAACGATGTATTATCATATGATATCCACGCAGTCTGGAATGAATTAATGCATCATTGATTACCTTTCCCATACCACCTTTTTTTCCAAACCCTTGAAGTGAAATAGTTTATTCCGGGCAAGCAAGGAAACGCAAAGAGGTAACAACTCAACTCAACAGAATTAGTTTTTTCCACTGATGATGACCGGGTTTCGGTTGAAAACGTTTTGGAATTTTTTAAAAGGACTTTAATGTGCTTTTAAATGTTTTTTATGTATGTTTTTACGCACCTTCAAGCAATATATTTACATTTAGTTGTATCTTAATGAATGTTAGTTATTAAACAAGGTGAATTTGCACTGAAATTTTAACTTTTATTCAATTTAAACATATTAAATTATTTATATATTACATTAAATTAATATTGTGAATAATTAATACTGATAATATTAATTTAAAGTGATAATATGGGGTTTAGTTTTCTCTGACACCAACTCAATAAATAATTCACTCAATTTACTTCAAATAAACTAGAAAACATCAAGTTAAAATCGAACTCTATATTAATAAAACTAACTACAAAGAAAGTTAAAAAATACATGTTAGAATATGAATATTAATGAACCATCTGGATTATCTGCATTACATCTTATTTAATCTAAAACATCTCAGTGTCGACGTCTTCAGTATAGTTCAAAAAACGACAGTCTTAGTCTTAACTCACCAACTTCATTGACTCTGCCAAAGCTTCCGCTCGATCCAAAACACCTCTTTTGACTTCCTTTTGAAGTGTGGTTTGGAGCTTGCATGCTTCAACATAGATTATATGACGCAATATCAAGATGAAGACGCTGATTGGCTTTGACTCTGTCGTTTTAGTTCAAGCAGGAAAACAGTTCAATTCCCACATATAATGATTTATCATTCTAAATGATTAATAAATATAATTGATATTAATAAATAATATAAAATTAATTAATAATTTTAATTAACAATTATTTAATTATATATATATATATATATATATATATATATATATTACGGTTATATATATATATATATTTTATATATATTATTTTATAATTTTATATAGTTATATATACTATATATATATATGCAAGCAATTTACTTCTTAATATTTTAAAGCAGATATATGATAGAACGATAAAACATAATAACCAACATTGCCTAAAAAAGTTTTCAGCTTATTAATAAAATACATAACATCAATCCGGTAAAATTCATAAAAACATTGGATTTTAATGATTTATTTAATAACATTGATATAAAAGACTTACATAAAACAATGTGTATATTATTTAAAGAATTTAAATCTCAATTAAAATTAAAAGATCATATTTCCGTAATTTTTTTAAAAACTTTATTAAACTTTACATTGAATAATAATTACATCATATATGACAATATTATTTATAAACAATGCCAGGGAATACCGCAGGGTGGGACCGCTTCTAGTATTCTCTCTGACCATTACTTATATTATTATGAAAGAAATATTGGTCCGAACAATGATTATGTATTTTATCGCTATATTGATGACATTATCATTTTTTATTTCAATGATAAAAATTGCACATCACCACTCAATTTTTATCCTAATCAACTTACATTAAGCAAAAATGATTTGATTAATAATAAAATAAATTTTCTTGACTTAAAAATTAATATTAATGATAATTATAAATTAATATTTGATATTTATGATAAAAGATTTGACTTTCCATTTAAAGTAAATATTTTTACCAATTTTGCTTCATGTTTACATAAATCAGTTTAGAAAAATATAATTATCAATTACCTTCATCGTATAAAATATCTATGCTCAGATATAAATAAAAACAAAAATATTAGATTTATACGAAATCAAGCAAAACTATATGGTTATCCTACTTTTTTGATAAATTCAATTATCAACTCTTTTAAATAACATTTATTACATTATATAAATATAAACATGTTATGTAATAATTTATTTTGTTTTAGTGTGCGATAAAATATAGCAAATGATATAGCAAATAATACAATTAAAACATATATAAGGACTATTATTAAGCTGGTTGAACATTGTTTACACTTTATATGGTCATGGTGAATGTGCGTTTAGCCGATCACCTTTATATTAAGTGATACTAATGATCAGTTATAAAAAGTCTATAAAATGTCTTGTGATGTTCACGGAATTTTGGATAATTATTGTGAGTAAAATATTATTTCTTTACAAATTTTATTTCCAATTTTACTATTTCCAATTGTTTTCTGGTAATAATACATTATACCTGGATGAATATACTGATCATAAATGCCAGTATATTTATGAAATACTGTATTATTTTTTAAAACACGTGCGGATACATCCAGGCTGATGATTATATCTACACGTGTTTTTTTCATTTCCAATTCTAATTTAAATCTCTTGTTATCCAATTTTCCATTATATTTAGTTCATATTTCATTTCAAAATCCATTTGTATTCACTTGATATCAACTTCAAATTATTAACATTTTATGGTTTATTATATAATTTTTTTTTCTCTCTCTCTTTTTAAATATACTTCATATTTTCAGTATTTTTGGCCAATTACCATTGAAGCAAATGCTATGGTAAAATTATGATTGCACTTGTTAATTTATTAACTATGTGGTATTCTGTCTACACTTTATTACTAATTATCTCTTAGGAGATTTAATTAGAATGTTACAAGAACTTGATATGTTTTTTGAAATTCAAAGATATTATAATTATATATATATATATATATATATATATATATATATATATATATAATTAAATAATTATTAATTTAATTATATTAATTAATTATATCGTTAATTAATTTAATTATATAAATATATTTATATAATTAAATAATTATTATTAAAATTATTAATAATTAATTTTATATTATTTATTAATATTAATTATATTTATTAATCATTTAAAATGATAAATAGTTATTTATTATTAGTATTAATTATTCATAATATTAATTTAATGTAACACATATTTAATTTAATATGTTTAAATTATTATTATTATTATATTATAAATTATATTATAATTTTATATTATATTATTATCAATATTTGTAATTATATTAATATATTTATATTTCATAGAAATTAATAACATAAATAATAATATCATTACAAATTATAAATTTGAATTATCATAGAAACATAATTTGATTATTATTATTTAAAAATAATTATAATATAATAATATGAACTAAAATATTAATAATTATAATTAGTATTAATCTTAATAAATAATTAATGTTGTATATAATAAATAATATCATAATGAATTATATTAAATTAATACTTTATTAAATTAATAATATAATATATTAAATTACAATACTAAATTTTAATATATTAAATATATAGACTATTATAATATGTAAATTATTAAAAATAATCTAATAATTTTTAAATTTTAATATGATTTTCTCTTTACTTATAATTAAAACATCAAATTACTTATAAGTAAAGAGATAAAGACATCGTGACAGACATGAATGTAAACATCACCTATTCAGACGATGTAAACAACTGCCATGTTTGTCTAACCGGAGTTAAGCTAATGACTTTTTAATAAATTATTCAAATTTAAAGCACAAAATCAGAAGTTTGGTGAATTCATAATGAAAAGCGTACCTTAAACTTTGCAGAACAGTGCCTGAAAGTTCTTAAATATGAAAATTATTATTCCTAGAAGATTTTATTTTTTACGTCCATGTTATTTCAATGGGCACTTCGATCTGTTTATGCTAAGACTCCTATTATAGAAGCTCTAGTTTATGCCCAGCGCCATGTTGAAACGTCACACTTCAGCGGCGTATTGTACTTCAAGTGGAAGTCAGGGTAGCCCGCAACCAGGGCTACACTAGATACCGGGCTCGATCATTCATTATAATGACGTCGCAAATGGTGACTGGCCGCGACCAGCGTGGAGTGTCTAGAATAATATAGTGTGGAAATTAACGAGCAAAAAGGTATCCAAAAAATTATAATTCCACCAGGGGGCGCATAATCCAGTTTATTGCTACGAATGAATAGAAATCTAATGTGTTTTCAGATATTTACGATGAAATTTAAACTACGGAAAACTTATTTTAGAAAGATACATTTTGCGAGAAACAGAATTTAAAAAAAATTTATGCTGTAATACGCGATACATTAGGAATGAATTCCAGAACACTCTATTTTCTGATTGCTCAGTTATAAATAATGCAATTCTCGAACAAACAATTTTTTTTTTAAGCATAGAGCTTTATTTATAACAGTAATAAGAAATTATTTCATATTATTACAGGTTTAAGCACTAATAAAACCTGCAAGATAATCCTACCACAAATGCAACTTTTTATTTATTTATTTATTTTATTTTATTTCATTTTTATTTTAATAAGCTAGTTACATTGAAACTGTCATATACATGTAACTAATTTTTGTATTAGAGTGTAAGTACATAGAAAAAGTAAAAGTATATTTTGCAATTCTGGAATAAATAAATATCAAACTTTCATAATTATCTTATGTTCAATGTTTGACAATTTAATTTTCTTTTTAGAAACAAAGAAAATCAATAATAATTAGACATTTTAATGTCTTAATTTTAGACTAAAAATATTTTCTGGGGAATTTTATACTTAAAATTAGTTAAATAAAATATAATTTGCAGACCAAATTAAAAAAATATGTTTTTATTTCCTAATTGTTTAAACCCGAAAAGAGATATATATTAAGATATTTCATTCAATTGGCCTATATTTAAGGGGGTCCAGGACACATTTAAAAAATATATTAATTTATTGAGTTAAAAGTTTGACATTTTTGTGATGGTTAACCATATCATCTGTAAACAAAATCTCATGATAAAACTTCTCATAACTTAAAAAAATAATTTACATTTAAAATTTATTAAAAAAGTGGGGTAAATTAAAATCGTTATAACTCGAAATATTATTTGTAGAATTTCATTTTTTTTTCATTTAAATAAACAGAAATATATAAATTTTAATTTTGATTCAGCATTTAAAAAAATAATAATCTTTTTATCCAATAATCCATTTATCTTTAACTGTTTTTGACTTATAACGATTTAAAGACGAGAATGCGTAAAAGAACCCATCATGCAGAAAATTACGCCAAAACGTTTCCATAACAACCACTACTTGAAAGCTAGATTTTTAAAACAAAAAATTAATATATCCTGTTCTATTTAAGCTAGAAACATGATTTAAACGTCATTTTAAACGGATAAAAACAGAGAATTTTTTTAATACAATAAAATATTTTTCAAAAATTGGATGATTTTTATGTCCTGGACCCCCTTAATGTTTTTAGGATCTTTAATTTAAAAAAGAAGATAACACTATTTTATAATGTAATACATTGTAACGCATAATCATATATACAATAGAGGCAAAATGTTTAGCTTCAAACAACTAAATGCCAATAAAATTAAACCAAATACATACATATATATATATATATATACAGTTAGATTTCAGTTTACAAAGAATGCTGAAATCCAGAAAAGATTAATTTATGAAAAAAGGTTTTTTTTAATTACAAATTTGTTTTTAAATATTAAAAAAAATGTTGAGATGTTCATCATAAAATATGCTAATTGACATTGAAACTGCAGCAATGAAATATTTTAAACATTGAAAAGTATAACATATAAATAAAAAATAGAGTTATCAAGAGTCTTTCCAGATTTTTCTCACAGAGTTCTGTTTTGTAAAATTGTGAAGTTTTTTTTTTTATATTTGTGAAAATTCTAGTCATAACTCATGTGTATTTATCTTTTATGCATGAAAAAGCTAAGTAATATGTTATTTGATGAGTTTAATTGTTTTGTGGCATATCAGATTTTATTTTTAAATGATTACAGTTGTGAAAGGTACAGTTTGAAGGTGGAAAAGTTTTGTGAAAGGTCGATTTTTAAGACAAAAGAATTTTGTGAAGGGTCCTGTTTTGGGATGAAAAATTTTGTGAAGGGTCCTGTTTTAAGTTGAGAATTTTTTTGAAGGGTCCTGTTTTAAGATGAAAAATTTTGTGAACTGTCCTTTTAGGAACCCAAAAATTTTCTGAACAGATCTCTGGTAATATATATATATATATATATTATGGTTTAATTATGGTGCGAGATTCTGGGTCTGCCGAATACATTTGATACATAATGTGCTATATATATATATATACAGGGCTCGGAAGTAGCGCGCTACAAGTAGCGAAACTACAGTAGCCGCTACTTTTTCTAATAGTTTGTAGTGTAGCGCGCTACATTAAAAAAAGTGTAGTGTAGCGAGTAGCACGATACAAAATATCAGTAGTTTGTAGCGAGCATCGACGCTACTTAAAGAGGGAGGAAAAAACTGCCAATATTCAAATCAAGTGACTATAACTCGTTTCTTTTGTGCGAAATATGTTCTCTGAAACAATTTGCGAATGTCCGCAACAAATCTCTGTTGCAGTGTCATAGATTTTCCCATAGACGACGGGCACGGTCACAAATTAACTGTCATTTTCGCAGTTTGGGTGTCAGAAACTTCGTGTATTGTCATTTAAATCCATAGAAGTCTTCTTAATATAATGTATTTTTATACGACTACGATTGTTTTTACCCAAATATAGTCGTCTGGCTATGTTAAGTTTTTATCTGACTCTAATTTCTTCTCTCTTTTGCCTCCCACCCCCTGCAAGGAAAGAAATGTAAAATTTTTATTTAAAAAAAAGAAAAAGAACGGATTCATCAAACATAAATCATCTAAATTATCCCTAACCTCTCAAATTCACGCTTCACCCTAGTAGCATATAAAGGAGTTAAAAATATTTTTAAATCTTTATTTTTATACAAAACTAAAATATTTCAATCCATTTATTGGTCTCTAATGACAATAAATAAAAATTATTCCCTTGTCCCCAAAATTTACGCTTCCTTTTTTGCACCTCCTCCAGCATACAGTTTCAAATAATTAAAACGCTTTATTTAAAAAAATGGCCACATTTGTTTCTACCTAATAATAATATATAAGTAATCATCTAAATTGACCCCTAACCTCCAATAATTTACTCTCACCCCCCCCCCTTCCAGCATACGAATAAATCTAAAATCTTTAAGTTATTTTTATATAAAAAAATCTGCCCTAAATAATGCTCTGTAGTTACGATAAATAATCAGTAATATAAATTATTCCCCTTCCCCTAAAATCTCCCCTCCTCTCCATATACAAAATTTAAAACTCTTCTTTTCTTTTAAAGTTCCGTATTCTTTGCTGTCTCGTAAAATTAAATAAATAATCAATCATCTAAAATCTTCCCCTCAGAACAAAATTTCTGCTTGCTTCCTGCCAGTTTAAAATCGTTAGAACTCTAATTAAAAATATATATATACTCGAAAAAGCACAGAAAAAGAACAAATATACCATTTTATTATTATAGAAAAGTGCACTAGGAAGGAATGACTTCTGCCCTTCAAACAAACTAGCAGCTGAAACGTAAAGCGTCAGCATGCGCGTGATCTATTATTTGCTGGATTTGCTGATAAAACCGCAAAGTACTCACTCATAAAAAAAATCAATATTCTTGCTGACAACCCTATGTCTTCTTACTCATTATTAGATTTTGTGTTTTAATGTGGAAATTCTTCTTTTGAGATTGATGTAATAGTATGACAGACAAAAATAGTATAGAACTGCCCTGGTCAGCATATAATGAATATTTTGAAGTTATAGAACAACAAGAAAGTGGTAATTATTCTGTAACATGTGAACTTTGTCCAATTAATAAGAAGTTATCAGTATCAAAATCATCTGCACACAAGCTGAAGTTGAACATAGAGGTGAGTTAGCATTTTCTTTATTAATAATAATTACTGGATCGCATCTCGCACCGAATATCGAAATCGTTATTCAATAAAATTCACAAATCATTAAAAAGAGTATTTTCGAATTAAGATCCCTGGTTCAGAAAATATTCTTATCGAACTGTTTATTATCGCAAAAAATTATTTTATTAATACGTCTTTTGATCGTTGTGAAATATTTGTCCAATGTACACGCATACAAATTAACTTACTACATGTTTCCTTTTGAAGATTTCGATAGATAAAACAAAGGTGGTTGGAAATAAAAATATATTACTTTAAAAAATGCCTAAGAATGCTTAATTTTATTTTTACTGCTATTTACTTTTACTTTAGCTGCACAGTTTTTTTATCGCTAAAATAATTGATTTGCAATGTTTTATATTTGATTTGATATTGGTTAGCTTAGTGTTTTAATGAAATATCTTTGACTCCAGAATGAATCTAAAGCCCAGTATGTTGAAATTCGGGTTTTCTAAGGGAAACAAACAAAAAGAGATAGAAAGAAAAAGAAAAGTTAGGATTTAACTTATGCAAGTCTATATGATCTTGTTCAATTTTTAAATTGCTTTCAGGAACTATATTTAAATTGTAAAGAAATGAGACTATTTATCTCTATTTTTTAAAAATAATGCATATTCAAATTTACCAAGGGCTATCCGCTCTTAAGGTTGTTCTCAAATCCAAACTGGCTACTTTATGACATATTCTTTAATTCATTTTTGTTCGGAAACGCATGAAAATGCAGGTGTTCTTATTCAGAAACTTTGTAACCGAAAGACTTTTCCATTATTCTTTATTTTATTTTATTTTATTTTTTGGTAAAGACAGAAGATTTTTCAGAAAATACTGTCAAAGTCGGCGTTTTCAACCGAATTTCCGACGCCGCAGCAGAGGAAAGGGAAACAACGTGACACGAATCGCTTATAACCCGATAAGTAATTTATTTAATAAAAAAATGGAAAACTCAATTCGATTCCATAGTCAGGTCTGCCAATTGTATGTCTTTGTGTTTAAAAATGAGTCAGATAATGTGTTAGAAAGTTTCGCGTTGTTGAGCAAGGAATTAGAGAACGACCTTAAGCGCTACTGTACTACATCACTCACATAAATTTGTAAGATTATTACAATTTTTGTTTTCAAATTTTCTCTTTTTAAGACTTTCGAACATAATTTAATAGTGTCTATGAATTCGCTTTATCTGCCGCCTGTCCGTGCTCTAACTCTCGTAAAAAAAACTCAGATTGTTATGAAAGCTTTATATGTTATTGAAGTTTACCATAGAATGTTCAGTATTGAAAATGAAGTGTGTAGCATTTTTATCTCGCTTACAAGGACACGCAAAAGAATTCTGTTACATTATGGTCTATGGGGAAAAATCTTTTGTGGTGCATTTAATTAGCTTTAGGATATTTCAAGCATAATGAGATTGGTATACGCATCAATAATGTGGACTACATCATACTTTGTCGGGAGTATTGAATAAGAAGCAGTAATACAGTTTACAGGGACGCACATAAGAATTCAACTATATTATGATGAAACTATATTATGTGAAAAATGGTTTGCTATGCATTTTAATGATGTTATGAATGATACGATGTTACGACTATTACTAAAGTAGCGAAAAGTAGCGAAGTAGTGACTACTTTTGAAAAGTAGTTTGTAGTCGCTACTTTTTAAAACAAGTAGTTGTAGTTGTAGTTAACTACATTTTTCATAAAGTAGTTGTAGTTGTAGTTCGCTACAATCAAAAAGTAGTTTTTCTGACCCCTAGTTATAGCTTTTATCAATTAATAGTTTAATTTTAAATTATGATTATTAATTGAGAAAACAATTTAGGAATCCTGAATACGAAGATTAAATACTTTTTTCTCCCTTTTTTACTGCTATATCTTTTTCTTAAGATAAAAAAATTATAATTTTTTTAATAAAATCACTAATTTGCTCTTTCTACCAAGCTATGATTTTTTTATAATCTGAGCCGTTCCAAATTAATGTATTGTAAAAAATTTCTTTTGGAGCAATATGAATTGCAGTCCTGAAATTAGGCATGCATTTTATGATAAACATTGAGTGCTTATAAAAGTGTTTTAAAAAATATATAGTTTTACTACTAAATTCAGTAATAAGTTGACTCGGCGTGGAAAGACCCCAGGTCACAGTGTTGTATTTAATCAATATAAAACTGTATTTAAAGTCTGAAACCTCCAAATTATATTTTAGACATCACATACTCTTTATACTTTTCAAATTGATTAAATACTATTTTATCTGTTAGTTTGCATAAATTGATTACTTAAATTTTACAATGATGCAGAATATAAAAAAATATTTGTTAATATACATCTGGATAAAATTTTGCTTTGTATGCAATTATTTTTAATTAATAAGAACGAAATTGTTATAACATGTTTTGAATTGAACTAAATGTAGGGGTTTGTTTTTAGATACTTCGTCAAGATTAACAAAATTTTGCTTTGTATGCAATTATTTTTAATTAATAAGAACGAAATTGTTATAACATGTTTTGAATTGAACTAAATGTAGGGGTTTGTTTTTAGATAGTTCGTCAAGATTAACTAGAAGATTAGCTTGTTTTATTGAAATTAAATGGTACTTTATGTTCGCTAGGCACAAATGATAAATCGCCAAGTATTGTTCTCATCGCCATCATTCATATTACATTCATTTCATTTAAAATAGATAACCTTAATTTAAAATACATATGTTAGAAAAATATGTCTTTTATATATTTATTTAAAATGCACTTCTTTAACTCATTTCATTCAAAATACTAAATAAATAAGAAATATTACCATAAACAAAATCATTTTATTTCAACGTCAAGTGATTGTTTCTAAATTACACATAAAAAAAAAAAAAGAATTAAAGCTAAAATATACCAACTGGCTGTAAAACTGCAGCAATGAAATATTTTAAACCCTAAAAAGTATAAAATAAAAATAATAATATGTATATATATATTATCAATTTATAGTTTAATTTTAAAGTTTATAAAGTTTTTAAGTTATAGCTTTTATCAATTAATAGTTTAATTTTAAATTATGATTATTGATTGAGAAAACAATTTAGGAATCCTGAATACTTAGATTAAATATTTTTTTCTTACCATATCTTAAAAAGAAGGAGCAAAAATTATAAATTTTTAAATAAATTCACTAATGACCGCTAGAGTGAAGTGATGCTCTTTTCGTACACCGCCATTGGTGCATTCGAGAATCACGTGACTACCGCGGTCTGTAAAAAAAGATATGCGTAAAGCACCGCGGTAGCCTTTCTTTTTCGTTAGTCTCGGATACCGGGCTTGCTTATTCATTCTCATAACGTCACAAATAGTGACTGACCGCGACCAGTGATAGGTACACAGCGACGCGCCCATCGTTTTGTGCCAATCAGTGTTGAATTCAGGGGGTGGTCTGTGGGGGACATTCCTCCCCGGAAGATTTGAGATTTTATGCTTTCAATGGTCAAAACGGGAATTCCCCCCCCCCCGGAACCTTATAATGTCCCCCCCGGAGCCACAGAAATTCCTCCCGGAGAAAAGTGTCTGAATTCAACACTGGTTTCAATCGCTATATGTCTTTCGTCGCGGCCAGCCAGCATTTGTGACGTCATGACAATGAATGAGCAGGCCCGGTATCTAGTGCAGTCTTGGTTATACCCGCGACCTACGTTATACATGGCCGGTGCATGACGTTTAAAACGTCACCTGGAGTGGATCATTTTTACACCGTGATTGGTGCAAAGCGGCGCGCCCCCCGTTTTGCACCAATCACCATGTAAAAATGATGCACTCCATGTGACGTTTTAAACGTCATGCACGAGGCTAACGAAAAAAAGGCTACCGCGGTGCTTTAAGCGTATCTTTTTTTACAGACCGCTGGAGTCACGTGATACTCGAATGCACCAATGCAAGTGTACGAAAACAGCATCACGTCACTCTAGCGGTCTGTAAAAAAAGTTAAGTGGAATGCACCGCGGTAGCCTGTCTTTTTCGTTAGCCTCGCGTCATGCACCGGCCGTGTATAACGTAGGTCGCGGTTATACACGGCCGGTGCATGACGTTTTAAACGTCTCATGAAGTGGATAATTTTTTACACGGTGATTGGGATTTAAAGCGGCCTATAGAGGCGCTGATCGCAGCCGTTGGTGCAGGAAAATTGTCCTTTTAACTACACTGTTAAAAATCTCCAGATTTTCCTGTAGACACACTCCACCGCTTTTAGAGAAAACGGTTACTTTACTATATTATGGAGCATTTTCATTGGTCAAAATAGAAATATTCTATAAAAGCGGTGGAGTGACTATGCAGCAAAAGCTGAAGATCTTTTACTGTGTAATGCTAAGTGCCATTGAAACCATTATTTATTGTAAACGCGTTTGAAAGTGTTAGATATTCAAATTTGGATGTAATTTTTACCTTGTCAAAATTAGGAAATAAAAGATCTTTTGAATTTGCTCTACAAATTATATTTTCCTTTAATTTATTTTAACACTTTTTTGACCGGTGTTTGTTTCACCAAGCGTCACTAACTAAGACGTGACTTTTACCTTATTTAAAAGGGGGAAATGCAGTTATATCATTTTGTGCATATATATTGTTTTAGATAGTAAGAAATTTTATATTAAATCTGTTCATTGTACGACATTTACTAACGTATAAACTTGAAAACTTTTCTAGAAAATCATTTAATGAAAGACTTTCAGAAGAAGGTGGAGCTTCTACTGTTTTAAAATCAAGATTTCATACTGTTGTAAAAGTAGGTTAGTAATCACAACTGGAGGTGCTATGACACTTAATCCAAGATAAGATCATTTATTAAAAGAGAGAGCTAGAGATGTTCACTACATCGCGGTCAGTACTAGACTGCTGGCGAACGACAGTTGGCCGATCGCCCAAGTGCGCAGTAGAGGCGCCATCTGTCGTGAACGGGATGAATAATTAACGTTCACAACAGTCCCTTCTTTCTTAAAGAAAATACAAATTAAAACAGTGTTCTTACAAAGGGAACAGTACAGTAAGAAAGTTCTTAACTATGAACAGTACAAATAATTTCAGTAACAGGAACAGTTTATGTGAACAAATAGAAAGAGTCTATGTGATAAAATAGGAACAGTCTATATGAAAAAATAGGAACAGTCTATGTAATAAACAGGAACAGTCTATGTGATAAACAGTCTTTAGTACCACAGTTCACAAAATCAAACAGTTTATAACTGCAGACGTATTGGTTGTTGTCTACGACGTTTTGAACGCCTGACCGAGGGAGTAGTAGCGTCATACCTAACTACTTGTGGTGATAGCACAGGGGGGTCTGGCATCGAACTGTTCCCTTCAGCTAGACTTACCTGCGGGGAAAGCACTGGGGGGTAATCGACTGTTCGGGTGGTCCTCAATATGCACATCTGTGAGTTCTGCTTCTGGAACTACAGGATCTGGTGCATTACTTACAGGAGGAACTTCCTTCACCAGGCCTTCATGTCTGTACCTCAGCTGATCAAAATGGCGTGTAGAGGTGCCTGCAGGTGTTGTAACCTTGCGCATCACTTTGCCTATTGAGCGCAATACACTACCGGCAACCCATGGTGGGCCCCGGCCGAAAGAGAGCACCCATACTGGAGTGCCGTCAGGGAATTTGTCTGGGCAGGTCTCCTTCACAAACGTTTGTCTGGCAGGATCACGAAGTAAATCTAATCGTGTCCGGAGAGGGCGACCAAACATGGCCACGGCTGGAGAAATACCTGTTGCTGCCAATGGCGTGATTCTGTAGTTGAAGAGAAAACGAGATAGTCTCTCAGCAAAAGTACCTACAGTCACCTTTTTCATCGCTGATTTGACTGTTCTTACTGCTCGTTCAGCCAATCCATTTGAACACGGATGGTACGGTGCTGTCGGGATACGGATGATGCCATTATTAGTCAAGAATTCTGCAAATTCTTCACTGCTGAACCCGGGACCGTTGTCGCTGACTAGGTATTTTGGAAGGCCGAAGCGAGAGAAGAGACTTCGTAGCACCATTATGGTGGCATTAGATGATGTGCTAGTAACTTGTGCAACTTCCAACCACTTCGTTTTGGCATCTACAATTATCAAGAGCAAGTGACCTTCCAGTGGGCCTGCGTGGTCGATGTGAATGCGTTCCCATGCCTGTTCTGGTACATTCCAAGGAACGTGCTGTGCAGGAGGTGCGGATGCATTTTGTTGGCATATGAGACAACCTTTCACTGCTGCTTCTAGATCACTATCTATTCCTGGCCACCAGACGTAAGAACGAGCATATGACTTGATGGCTGTTATTCCTTAGTGTGCAGAATGGAGCTCATCAATCACGTATCTTCTAAATTGTGGAGGAATGTATACACGTGTACCTCTTAAGATGATCTCTTCTTCGATTGACAATTCGTCTTTAACTCTGAGAAAGGGATGTAAATTTTTCTCTATCTTCTTAGGAAAACCATTCATAATATAAGATTTAAGCTTGGATAAGTCAGGGGAATTCTTGATTTCAGAGGCAATTTGATGCCTAGTCACCGGACTGTCGTCAAGCTGTTTAATCATTAAAACTGCCTCTGCTGGAACTGGTGGATCCGCATGTTTAATATTTAGGGGCAACCGACTACAAGCATCTGCGTTTGCATGTAAACTACCTTTACGATACTTGATTGTATACGAATATGCAGAAAGTGTCAGTGCCCAACGTTGAATCCGTGCAGCAGCTACCACTGGAACTGGCTTGTCTTGGGAAAGAAGATTTACAAGAGGACGATGGTCTGTCAGCAGGACGAAGGTTCGGCCCAGTAGATATTTTCTGAACTTAGTCACGCCAAACACTAGAGATAAAGCTTCTTTCTCGATGTGACTGTAGTTCCTTTCAGCCTTAGTTAAGGACCTTGATGCGAATGCAATTGGGCGATCACCTTTGTCAGTTTCATGTGATAACACAGCTCCGAGGCCATAGGGGCTGGCATCACAAGCTAAAACAACTTTTTCGTTGTCAAAATGCATTAAGAGCGATGAATTTTGTAAAGCTTCCTTTGCCTTAGCGAAACTCTTCTTCTGCTGTGCTCCCCACTTCCAAGTTGTCTTGCTTTGTAAAAGCTCATACAACGGAGCTAACAGTGTCGCCATGTTAGGCAAAAACTTTGCGTAATAGGTGATTAGTCCTAGGAAGGAACGCAATTCATCGACATTTCTGGGTTCTGGTGCTTTCGCAATTGCTTCAACTTTGGATTCAAGTGGGTGGAGCCCTTCGCTGTCGATTTTGTGCCCTAGGTATTCCACCGATGTCTTCAGAAATTCGCACTTGTTTCGATTTAGTTTCATGCCTGCTTCTTGGAGTCTTGCAAGAACAGCACTTAAATTTGCAACATGTTCAGCTTCATCTTTTCCATAGACCAGAACATCACTAGGTAACAGGCAGCTTTCAACCCATGAAGAATTTTGTCCATCTCCCGCTGGAAAATGGCTGGAGCTGAAGCTACTCCAAATGATACTCTTGTGTATCGAAAGAGTCCTTTATGAGTGTTGATGACCACCAGATCTTTGCATTCTTCATCTAGCTGCAACTGACAGTAGGCATCACGAAGGTCAAGCTTTGAAAAAATAAATCCACCTGATAACTGGGCAAAAATATCTTCAATATTTGGCAATGGATACTGCTCTAACTCTGTAGATTTATTAGTAGTTAGCAGTAGTTAGCTTAAAATCTCCACAAATTCTAATGTGACCATTGCTCTTCAGTACTGGAACAATCGGTGCTGCCGATTCAGCTGTCTTCACCGGTTCAATGATGCCTTCTTTCACCAGGCGAGCTATTTCTTCATCAACTTTGTCCCGCAATGCGTATGGAATTGGGCGTGCTTTAAAGAATTTAGGTATTGCCGATTCTTTTTTCAACAAATGCTCTTCAACATTATGCACTATCCCTAATTCTGGTGCAAATAATTCTTTATATTTTTCTAGAAGACTCTGGACAGTAGATTCAGAGCTAGGGACATTATTGACAGAAAAAGAATGATTATTACTGTTGAATACCGTCAACAACTGTAATGGATTGATCCAATTGCGACCCGCTAAATGTGCATTACCTTGTTTTACAATTACCAAAGGTAAAGAGCAAGATTTGTCATTCCAAGACACTTGAACTTCAGTTATGCCCATAACTTCAATTGGATGTTCCGTGAACGAATTTAACTTGATGGAAGTTGGTTTGAGAGGGGGAAAATATCTTCTCATTCCACCAAAAACCTTCCATGGCATTACTGAAAATGGGGCACCAGAATCAACTTCAAAAGTAAATGGCTTACCTTGAATAACCAACTCTACTCTAGCTGGAGGTAGGGTTTCTATGCCTGTGATGTTAAATAACGTAAATGCTTCATTTTTGGGCTCTTCTATTTCTAACTTGTGCACCTTAGTACCAGGAATTTTCTTTTTCGAACGGCAGACTCTCGCGATGTGCCCCGCTTTTTAACACTTTCCAACCTAGTTGAAAAGTGTTTATGACTTCGGTTGGTCTGGCCGTATGGCCGTCTGCCGTCTGGCCGTCTGCCGTCTGGCCGTCTGCCGTCTGCCGTCTGTCCGTGCTCTAACTCCCGTAAATATGCTCGGATTGCTCTGCAATTTTTATATGTTATAGTCGTTATCTATAGCATGTTCCCTATTTCAACGGAAGTGTGTAGCACTTATACTTTTTTTACAGGGACACTCAAAAGCATTCCATTACATTGCGGTCTATGGAGAAAAATCATTTGCGGTTTATTTAAATAATGTTTCACTATTTTAAACGCATTGAAATTTATATATATCACTAAGGTGCATTAGAAGAAGCTTAATATGGAATAAGGTGTGCATAGCACTGATAGTTACTTTACAGAGACAGTCAAAAGAATTCCGTTACATTACGTCTATGGAGAAAAATCGTCTGCGGTTTATTTAAATAATGTTTCCCTATTTTAAACGCATTGGAATTTATATAAGGTGCATTACAAGAGGCTTACTACAGAATAGTGTGTGTATAGCAGTCATCGTTCATTTACAGGGACACACAAAAGAATTATCTACTGTATGTTAACAATAATTCCTGGACGTGCGTGTGCGTTTTAAGTTACTGAACGCGATTTTAATTTTAACTCGCTTTTTGTTTATTACGTGGTATGTATAAATTCTATAGATCCTATACAGGGTAACACAAAAGTTCGCGAACACATTTCGGTATTATTTAACTCCAGACGGAGAATTTTAAACTGTGCTACGCGTTTCCAAACTGAAATAAATTTTAGCATCCTATGTAGTATATATACAAATCTATAGATACTATACAGGGCGGAATAAAAGTATTCGGATTACTTAGATGTTTTCTTTTAGCTTATTAAACGGTATGATTTGTAAAATTATTTTGGAAGCGTTGGAAAGTGTTACATAATCTATGCTTGACGCATGATTTTTCGTTCTTGTTTGAAATAGTGGCACGTGGCATTCTTGAATCAGCACTCGCTGGAACCGTGCGCTTCGCCGCATCTATTGCACCCAGTATTTTGAATTGGACCACGTGGGTTTGGCCGTTTTGGTGCGTTTATAGAAGTTTTCTTAAACTTTTCTTAGATTTTATTCACTTCGGAAGTTGTTGACGCCTGACGCAGGTTATTTGCATCCCTTGCCGCCGTTTCGATCGTGACCGCGATCTCCGTCGCCCGTGCTAGGGTTAGTTGATTCTCCGCCAGTAGTTTCCTCTGTATCGCCTCATCCTGGATACCGCATACGATTCTGTCCCGCAGCATTACATCGAGCGATTCGCCGTAGTTGCAGTATTTTGCTAGACTGCGAAGTTCGGCCACGAAAGTTGCAACTGACTCGCCGGCCCTCCGAACGCGGCTGTTAAACTTGTACCGCTCCATGATCACAGAGGGTGCTGGCTCGAAATGTCCGTTTAAAATTTCCATAATTTCGGCGAGCGTTTTCGTGGTCGGCGCCGCTGGTGACAATAAATTCCGCAACAATGCGTAAGTCGTTGGCCCGACAACGGTGAGAAAAATTGCCTGTCGGCGATTGGCGTCCTCAATACCATTTGCGACGAAAAACTGCTCCAGACGCTCGGTATATAGGCTCCAGGATTCAATTGACGCATCGAATTCCTTCATTTTGCCGAAGGAACCCATCATTAAGGTTTCTGTACGCTCCAGCAGGAAACTTCCGCGTCGCGTGCAGGCTTAACGTGCTGGCGTCTCGCTATGACCCCACGTTTTAGGGTTAGCGCGCGCGCCTAAGTAACCAGAAGAGGGAAAAAACTTTTTCCACTTATTAGCATCCTCCAGGGCCATCCTGTGTCGCCAGTGCTGTAAAAGTAGGTTAGTAATCACAACTGCAGGTGCTATGACACTTAATCCAAGATAAGATCATTTATTAAAAGAGAGAGCTAGAGATGTTCACTACATCGCGCTCAGTACTAGACTGCTGGCGAACGACAGTTGGCCGATCGCCCAAGTGCGCAGTAGAGGCGCCATCTGTCGTGAACGGCATGAATAATTAATGTTCACAACACATACAAAATTGCAGTCAACTAAGTGTTAAGTATAAAATCCTAGAAAATATTTTCAGTCTAAAATTAAGAAACAAAAATAAGAGTCTTTGATTACTACTGATTTTCTTTGTTTCTAATAAGAAAAATTAAATTATCCAACAATGAACATAAGATAATTATTTGTAATATCCCGTAACTCAACTTAACGATAAGTTGGTACTACATCAACAGTGCCGATGAACGCATGCTGTAAGCAGTCAGTAAATTTAATCTGTAACAATATGAGAGTATTTTCTCAGTATTAATTATATATATAATTTAAATACACTATATTGGCGACGAGTCGGATCTCAATGACTTTTTTGCTATTACCACTCTGTACCACCATGAGTAAGCTAGGTCTACTTGGCACATTGCATTCGTTTGACATAGAAGTGGACGATTTTAGTTTATATGTTGAACAACTTGAACATTTTTTTCTTGTTAATGACGTGGAAGAAAACAAGAAAGTGTCAGTATTTATATCTGCAATCGGTTCCAATACTTATACATTATTTCGTAACTTACTGCTTCCGAAAAAACCCAGTGACTGTTCGTATGATGAATTGAAAAAAACATTAAATCAACATTTTAAACCTGCTCCTATCATCATTGCTGAGCGATTTCCCTTTCATCGACGAAATCAAACAGCTGGAGAATCAGTTTCCCAGTATTTAGTGGAACTAAAGAGACTAGCATCAATATGTGAATTTGGTGCATTTCTGGATGAAGCATTACGAGACCGTTTCGTTTGTGGATTGTGCAATGAAAATATCCAGAAGAGACTCTTGGCAAAAAAAGAACTGAAGTTAATTGACGCGGTTAACACAGCCGTCGCCATTGAAATAGCAGAAAACGATGCGGCGAATATGAAGGGAGTTCTCACACCCGTTGTAAATAAAGTTCGCCAAAGTTCTGGTTATAAGAAGAAAAATTTTCAGCCTTCAAATAACACTTCTGCAAATTTAAGTAAGAAATTTTCCAAATGTTTTCGATGTGGTGCTGCTCATGATCCTGCCAAGTGCAAATATAAAACTTCCCTTTGCCATTCATGTGGAAAAAATGGCCATATCTCACCTGTTTGTCTGAGCAAGAACAAAAACTCCTCCACTAAAAAGGTTGAAATGGATGAATATGATACAGAAGCTACTCTTTATGCAGTGAAGTCTATAAATCAAGTTACAGGTAAGAAAAAGTATATTATTTCAGTCATTGCTAATAATAGACAATTAGATATGGAACTTGACACTGCTGCTGATGTTTCCATAGCATCAGAAATCTGAATGCAGAACAGTTTACCAGGAACTGAAATTGTGCAATCATTAACTAGATTGAGGGACTACAATGAAAAAGAAATTCCAGTAGTTGGAGAAGTCCTTGTTAATGTGCAGTGCAACAACCAACATCATACTTTGCCTTTAATTATTGTGAAAGGTGATCGACCTACTCTTTTGGAAAAAATTGGTTATCTGTGATTAAATTAAATTGGAATGAAATATTTTCAGTGGCCTCAAAGTGTGTGAACAGTGTTGAAGCACTTAAGAAAAACTACACAGATGTTTTTCAAGTAAGTAATCAACCAATAAAACATTTTAAAGCAGTACTTAAAATGAACAATAATTGTCAACCTGTATTTTGCAAAGTCAGGCCTGTTCCTTATGCTTTAAAAATGCTGTTTCTGATGAAGTTAAAAAATTAGTAAATAATAATATATGGAATTTTGTTGAACATTCTTCGTGGGCAACACCTGTTGTTGTGGTGCCGAAGAAAAATAATGCTGTGAGGTTATGTGGTGATTTCAAGGTAACTGTAATTAAACACCTTGACCCTAATCAGTATCCGCTTCCCACTCAGCAAGATCTCTTTGCTACTTTGAGGGGAGGCAAGTATTTCAGTAAACTTGACTTGTCACATGCATATCAACAAATTGAGTTGGATGCTGACTCTCAAGAGTTATTAACACTTAATACCTTGATGGGTTTGGTTCGCCCTAGTAGATTGATGTATGGCATAACTGCAGCAGCTGCTACTTTTCAATCGATCATGGAACAAATATTACAGGGTATACCCGGAGTCATAATTTTCCAAGATGATATCCTCATCTCATCGGCTATTGAAGCAGAACATTTTTCCACATTGGAGACTGTGATGTCAAGGTTACAAAAGTATAATGCAAAATTAAATGCATATAAGTGTCATTTTTTAAAAGCAGTGTTGAATTTCTAGGGCAATAATTGATGAAAATGGTATTCACCCCACTCAAGAAAAAATAGAAACAATTAGAAAGATCAAAGCCCCAGAAAATGTGACTCAGCTTAAATCATTTTTAGGTTTGCTGAACTTTTATTCCAAATTCATAAAAAAATCATCTACTTTATTGTCCCCTTTATACAATCTTCTACATAAAAATGTACCCTGGATGTGGTCAGAAGAATGCAAGAATGTATTCGAATGGTGTAAAGAACTTAACATCTGATGCTGTCTTGGCTCATTATAATGAAGATCTTAACTTACAAGTATCTTGTGATGCTTCGCCTGTTGGATTAGGTACTGTTTTATCCCACATTGTAAATGGTGAAGAAAAACCTGTTGCCTATGCATCTCGCACATTATCAGAGGCTGAAATCAATTATTCACAAACTGAAAAAGAAGCCCTTGCAATAATCTTTGCTTGCAAAAAGTTTCACCAGTGTCTGTTTGGAAGGAACTTTGTGCTATATACTGATCATCAACCTCTAGTTACCATCTTTTCTCCCAGTAAGGCAATACCAACCATGGCTGCAGCTCGCCTACAGAGATGGGCATTGCTTTTGTTATCACATAATTCCACTATTCGGTATAAGAAAGGTTCTGCACATCAGAATGCTGATTCTCTTTCAAGATTGCCCAATGAAGATTTAGATAGAAACTTGTACCCATCAGATATCTACAAGATTTCCGATCTGTCAGACTTACCTGTAAGCTCCGATGACATTGCTTGTGCATCGAGAACTGATAAAATTTTGGGAAGTATAATTAAATATGTTCAAAATGGCTTTCCATACAAAAATGAGAATCCTGATTTTAAGCCATTTTTTAACAGAAAATATGAACTATCTGTTGATAGAAATTGTTTGTTATGGGGCATGAGAGTCATAATTCCTAATGTATATAGGAAACACTTGCTCGTATTACTTCATGATACTCATCCTGGAATTGTAATGATGAAAGCAGTTGCTAGAAGTCATTTTTGGTGGCCCAATTTAGACCAAGACATTGAAAATATGTCCGCTAATTGTAAAGCTTGTCAACTTGTAGCCAGATCTCCTCCAGTCACCTCAATGCAATCATGGGTATGGCCCAAAGGCACCATGGGACCGCATTCACTTAGATTTTGCTAAGAAAGATCAAATTGAGTATTTGATAGTTGTGGACAGTTATTCGAAATGTTTAGAAGTAAATAAAAAACAAAAAATACTTTGCACACATTGACCAGATCCGCCCAGCTAACACATCGATTCCTGAACATCAAGACGATTTTATTCCTGATGATCTTCATGTAACATTTCAAAGTGATAATCTGCCAACATCCATCGCCAGTCCAGACACAGAATTACAACATAACAGGACTATTACTTCTGAAGTTTAACAATCTGAAACTCTTCCCACCGAAAACTCAAATGAAGATATACCCGTTACAGATGTCCAAACCAGACGTTATCCTACACGAGTCAGAAAGAAGCCAAATAGACTTGATCTATAATGACTTTTCATTTTGTAATAGTGACTTTAATTGCTTTTAAAAGGGGGGTATTGTAATATCCTGTGAACAACTTAACTCAATATTGTGATATTCTGCATTCTAAAAAGTAACGAAACAACTCAACTTAACGGTAAGTTGGTACTACAACAACAGTGCCGATGAACGCATGCTGTAAGCAGTCAATAAATTTAATCTGTAACAATATGAGAGTGTTTTCTCAGTATTAATTATATATATAATTTAAATACACTATATTAATAAAGTTTGATAGTATTTACTGCAGAACTGTTATATTTACCTTTACTTTTCTATATACTATTATAAACTTGTAATACAAAAATTAGTAACTACATGTATATGACAATCTGTTTCATTGTGTCATGCAACCAACATCCTTCCAATCCTAAGTGAAGAGAGTAACTCTCCGACCGGAGGTGAATTAAAGTGAAGAGAGTAAGAGTGAGTCAGTCGTGGTGTTCTGTTATTAGTAGAAAGCCGGCAGTGCATTCGAGTAAATTTGTTTCATTTTAAGAAGTAATATGAGTAATTTTGTGAAAGGATTGTTTCTCATAAGCAACGGTAAAAGTGTATATAGTTATTTTCAAGTGTAAATAGTTTGTATATAATAGTTTCTATTTAATAAACTTTATATAAAATTTTCAAGAGAGATTACTTCATCATCGGCTATCATGATATTGCACATTGTAACTAGTTTATTAAAATCAAAATTTAAAAATTTAAAAGGTTGTGTGTGGGGGGAAAGGGGGGGGGATCATCTTGAAGATTTTATTTGTGCTTAAACCTGTGATATGAAAATATGAATTTTTTTTATTACTGTTATAAATAATACTGTATGCTTAAAAAAAATAAATGTACGGAGATCACATAAAATAAGGCTGTTTATAATTGAGCATTCTGAAAATAAGTGTTCTGTAATTCATACAAGTGCGAAATGCATTTAAAACACGCCTGAATTTTCTTTCATTCCTAATGTATCGCGTATTACAAAATAAATCTTGTTAATTCTGTTTTACACAAAATTTATCTTTCAAAAATAAGTTTCTCGTAGTTTAAATTGCATCACAAATACCTATAAATATAGTGGATTTCTATTCATTGGTAACAATAGACTCGATCATAGCGCCTTCTGGTGAAAATGTAATTTTTTGGATATGGTTTCCCGTTTTAATTTCCACACTATATACTTCTAGACACTGTACTGTAAGTAAGATAAAGGTGTTTTACGCAGAATCATCCCCGCTGCCTGTTTGCCACCTTAATTTTTTTTAGTACTTACTACCGAAACTAATTCTAAGCAGGCCAATAGCGGTAGCGTTGGATTCCAAGCAGGCCAATAGCGGTAGTGTTGGATTCCAAGCAGGCCAATAGAGGTAGTGTTGGATTCCAAGCAGGCCAATAGAGGTAGCGGTGGAAGCAACTCAACAGATTAAACCTTCCAATCAGCCCCAGTGCGCTTCAGAGTTAAACCGGCTCATGATCCTCCTTCTGGTTCTTTTGTTATTCTATGATGGCAACATGCAGATACGCGCACCCCCAGGGAGAGAGCTAAGATTAAATGTCTTTGCCAGGGCCCTCCGTAGCCGAGTGGTTAAGGCACCACGCCACTAATCACGGGCGAGTATAGGAGTCAGGGCGACGGGTTCAACTCCCGTCACCTCCATTGCACTCTCTTTGTGGAGGTCCGGGCTGTAATTCTTCAGTGATGTTATTTCCTTGTGTCTATGCAGTTCTCTTCTCTACGATGACTTATAAGCGGATATTTGTATCAAGCACACAAGTCAGATTTGAACGAGTGTTGCTTTGAGACCTATAGCTACACAGGCTGTTGTCTCGAATGATCCATATATTTTTATTCACAGAAACACACATACATAATTTCGACAATTACATAAATCTTGATGAGGACGGGATAGACACAAGGAAATTACATCACCGAAGAATTACAGCCCGGACCCCCACAATGAGTGTGCAATAGAGGTGATGAGAGTTGAACCCGTCGCCCTGACTCCTACGCTTTCGCGCGATTAGCGGAGTGGTGCCTTAACCACGGAGGGGCCAGACACAAATCAGATGTATGTTCTCAATAAAACAAACAAAATGTCTGTCAAAACTATGGCAACCGAGTGTGCACTCCATCCACAGGTTGAATTATGGGGTTATTGTCCTAGTCGTTGGTGTTAAATCATAATATTCAACTCATCAACGGCGGCGTAAACAACCAATGAAACACGCCGATAAGTTGGGGTCTTATGATTTAACGCCAGGACCGCTAGAAGGAAAGGGCATCTTTACAAACAAACACTTCCGTCAACCAATCTACCACTACATTTTTGTCGAAGCGATCACTGCAGGAATCGTCATGGCGACGTAGGCCCGTAATATAACGGAATAATTTTGACTGTCCCTGTAAATAAACTATAAATGCTATACACTTCATTTTCAATAACATAGAAAAATTTCAGGGCAATACGAGTATAATTACGAGAGTTGGAGCACGGACGGACTGCCAGACGGCAGACAAACTGAAGTCAAACACTTTTTAACTATGTTTGAAAACGTTAAAAATTTGGATCAAGAAATCGGCGTCCTAAACAGCACTAATTTTTGGGGACGACTGAATTTGGCTACCTTCTCTAGAGGTATTGAGAGGGTTAGCAAGAGCGCCTACCGCAACTCTCGCAAAGGAAAGTGCACTATTCACTTTCCTGGCAAGGCAGGTGGTGGAATTCTAGGCCTAACATTTTTTTGCAGAGACTTTTTTTTTTGTTCTGGTCACCCGGGAATTTAGGGCAAAGGTTTGCAGGGTGCTCGTCTACACAATTGCCACATTTGCAGGGGTTCTTAAACGGTTTTGGACAATCTGCCGACACGTGCTCTCCAGCGCATTTAAGGCATTTCATTCTGAGATGGTACGCCACGGCCAAATGAAAGAACGTCTGACAACGCTGAGGTAGCTTGCGATCCCGGTACTTTTCGAACTGTACCTTCATTCTTAGGATCTCAGTGAATTAAATGATCTCAGCCGGGTCGGCTAGTCTGGGTAGTTGGATGAGTAATAGAGGCAATGGTACTTTATTCTTAGCATTACCTCTGAACACTCTACTGATAGATCATCAAAATCTAGGAAATCTATACTTGTTGCAGCCGTGTTCATAATGAAATATTATTACTTGTAAATCTGAAAATCAAGAGCCTCAACGTCAGCTCTGAAAGTCATTGTTTTTTAATCTCACTTTTCATATTATTTAGCATCTTACAATCCGCAAATTATTACTTTTTAAATTACATATATATTTATAGGTCTATAAAATAATTCGAAGGTTTCAGAAGTTAGAAACGGTAAATTAAACACGGTTTATGGATTAATATTCTGACATTCTTATGAACTTATTCTTGTAACTTTTTAGATAAAAAAATACATAAATATTGCAGCAAAATAGTGCGAAATACTTGAATTTTATTATTTTGATATTTTTTGAAATCGGGTTGCTAAGCAACTAATAAATTAAAGACCAAAGTAAAAAGAAAAATGCATTTTAAAATTTGTAAAAATTTGTTTAAAATATGAAAGTAAAATGTTTTATATTTCCCGAACAGATACAAAACATTTTCCAATAATTTAAACAATTTCTAAATTCTAATACAGGTATTGGCAAATTTTCAAAGCTATTGGATATATTTAAAACCTCCATATCAAAAATTTAGCATCCATAATTTTATGTTTGAATCCATTATTCAAATCTGTGATTTTCATTTCAGTTAAAAATGAAATTTGAAAATAGTCTGCATTCCCATAGGAAAGCATTGTGACCTAAAAAGAAATGTTCTATATTTTTCGAACGAATGAACCAAATGTAACTAAAAACTATACAGCTAATTCCGGGTACCCCGCCAATATACCTACCAAAAATCAACCTAATCGGATAATTTTTGCGGCAGTTATCGCGGAACAGACAAACAGACTGAAACCAAAAACTTTTCACGTGTCCAAAGTGAGCCTTTCGGCAATTAATTTCATCTATCTTATTTGTTTTCATCATTTAGAAACTTCAACTGAACTTCTGCGAGTTTACAATCCTTGCATGCTTTTATACATTTATCTAGTATTAAATTACCTTACCTTTGTATATGATCTTTTAATATTTTAGTTATAATATTGCTACATATATATTTAATATTACAGAGCTCCAGCAGGTTAGCTTTTTGAATATCGGTATTTTCTTAGAAAAATTTTATTTTTAGATATTTCTTGCAAATTTCGCAAAAACCACCTTCGAAGATAAATTTTTGCGGAAATTTAGAAATCTACCATGAATTTTCTGTTAAAATATTGGTATTCAGTTGACGGACCATTTGGGAGTCCTGGTATTAGAGATAAAGGGTTAATTATGAATTAAGAAATGAAACTGTATAAAATATTAGCACTTTGCCGTCCGCAATTCTCGTAAAAATACTTCTATTTGTAAAACGTTGAAATGATTGACACCAGAATTTAGAAACAAATTTATTCGAAAATAAGTAAAATCTTTTCTTCATGTATACTTTATAAAAGGGAATTTTTCATTCCAAAATTCTGGTGCCAATTTAAGGATTAAAATTAAGTTACTTTACGTACGACACCACTGTGGTGTCGCCGGACGGCAAAGTGTTAAGTGTAGCTTAATGTTTGATTTCGTTAAGTAATTTGCAGATTTAGAAATAAAACAAACAAATAAAATATTTTTAAATTACATTTCAAATTGACAATTTCAATGCCATTAGTTTTAGTGTTAAATTTTTCTTGCGTGTTTGACATTGCAGACTTTCTATTTCTTGTTCAGTGCGGCTTATAAATACTTATGAATAAACAAAACAAACACCCGTTTTTAAAACAAACACTTTGTTTGACTGAAATCTTTATTTTCAGTTCATGATACAAATGTAAAATTACAAGAAGAAATGAAATACACAAGGAAGCACAGTTTTCTAAAACGTTTTAAAGCAAAAATGTTTCATATCCCTGTAGAAGATGAAAATTATTATTTTCACGCGAAACATTTTCTAAAATGCTTCATAAATGCTTTAAAAAAATCTTGTTCTGCAAAGATTACAATACAATATTTTTAGAGGAAAGAAGTACTAAGGCAGCGCGTGATTTATGTCCTTTTAACAATTAATCTGTTTTACGTGAAATTTTTTCGAAAAAGTATATTATGTATATTTAAAAGTAGAATGACTTTAACTGTTGTTAAAATATAAATCTTTATATTAGTTATAAGTAACTTGACAGACATAAATAATGGAGGAAATAGCACATTTTGTCGTATACGTAATATATTCGTAAACAAACGTGAAGCACATTCTTTAAAGTAAGAAAAAATAACCTGATCTAATAATACATTTGGTGTGCCTTGCCTTCTTGCGAAACAAGAGAAATCCTGTAATTTAAGTTCGCATCTCTATACAAAACAATTCATTTCTCCTTTTAGCAACATTTCTATGTTCCACAACTTTTTACATTTTAAAGGTACTCGATCACCAGCACCAACACAAACCCTATTTTCAACCTCCGAGTTCCTGAGCTTGGCAACAGCTGTTATCTCTAGATGTGCGCTTCTAGTTCATTTCAACTTGATATTTAATTTCTTTTTACATGAATTTTTTTTCACAGCATGTTCAGGAATCTAGCAGCCACATCGATAAGCTCCTGATGTCAGTTGTTTGTTTTGATTAAGATCAGCCTTTTCCCATTGCAGCCTTTCCATTTCATCAAATTTGCTAGCCTAAAAAGTAAAATAATTTACTGTAAGTTACAAGTTGCAAAATTATTTATTGTAATTTTAACCCTTTATACCCCTACGGGACTTTAAAGTCAAAGAAAATTTGACAACATTTATTTAATTCGTTAATAGTGATTTTTTAATTCGTGCAAAATGTATTGCTTTATGGATTTAGAGAGCCCAGCTAATTTAACGAAGCCAGATATTTTTAGAAAGGTTTATTTTCTCAACCACATATGTATGGGTTGCTTTAATGCTGTTGAAAGATGTGTAGTGGAATATTTTAAACCTACAAAATAAATCTCTCTCTTGCTGATTAAATAATATATTTACTTTATTATTTCATAATGAATGAAAGATAAAAAAAACACTATTTTAAAAATACTGTTAATTGTTGTAAACATTTTACGAAATTGTCAATAACTACTTTTTTAAGAAGTCGGTTTTAATGAACGAATCCTTTCTACATTTCGTATTACATTTTTTCTAATCTATCTTCAGATATAAAAGAGGGAAATTAGTGAGGTGGAATTTTTGTCTTAATTCATAATTTGGGATATAAAATGTTAAAAGTAACTGAAATAAAATATTAGTCTGAGTAATCTTTTACACCGAAACAGTATAATGTTACCTCCATGAAATCAATTTAGGACAAAAAGGAAAAAAAAAATTCTATCACTTACCGCCCTCCCCCCTTTTTAAAAACAGT
The DNA here is from genome assembly GCA_963931845.1 of Maratus michaelseni. Lineage (NCBI taxonomy): Eukaryota > Metazoa > Arthropoda > Arachnida > Araneae > Salticidae > Maratus > Maratus michaelseni. Next base: position 396,626,093 of record OZ007586.1, on the reverse strand, counting down.
TAAATTTAGGGAAGGGCTTATAATAGATATTAAAAAATAAATCATAAAAAAACTGTTGAATCATTAATTTAGAATTTAAAAAAGTAAATACAGGGGTGGGAATCTTCTGCATGTCAGCGGATTTCAGATTTAAAAAAAAAAAAATGAAAAAGTTATAATCCTTAAACATATTTCCTAAAGTTATTTTGGAGAACATATTTATTTTAAAACATTAAATATACAAGGGATTTTCAGGGGCGAGTACAACCAAACTGTAAAAAAGAGGAAAATTGTTTTGTTTCTGCTAGATATTTAGAAATTCCTCCCCTTGTGTGATTGTGTGTGTGTATGTATGTATGTATGTGGGGGGGGGGGACGAAAGTTTAAGGGGGAGAGTTTAGATAAGTGATATTTAATCTTGCTACAACATAAGAAATAGTGCAGAATTTTATATAAATTAGTATTAAACTGCTTGATGGGGGATACGAAGGGGAAGTGGAACTTTTGTGGGAAATTAGGGTAAATTAGATGACTGGTTATTTATTTATTGTTACTAGACAGTAACAAATATAGCAGAATATTTTAAATTTTGTATGAGAGGGGAGGGGGGGGGGAGAATGGTTGAAGCGGATACTTCGGAAGTAGAGAGATAATTTAGGTGGCAGATTTTCTATCTAAAATAATAGTTATAATATTAGTATAACTAATAATAGTATTGTTACTGTAAAGCAACAAATAGGACAGATTAAAAAAAAATAGATTTAAACTTTTAAACTTTGTATGTTGGAGTGGGGAAAGAGGGGAGTATAAATTTCGGAGGCAGGGAATTTGTAATTTAGATTGATTATTTACTTATTGTTAATTGAGAACAACAAATGGGACAGAAGAATTTTTTAAAAATCGTTTTAAAGATTTAAAATTCGTTGTGGGGGTGGCGAAGTGGGGAATCGGACATTTTGAGGGATAATTTAAATGGCTGATTATTTAATGTTGCTAAATAGCAAGAAATACACCATATTTATTTTAATAAAGAGATTTAAACATTTTAAACTTTGTATACTGAAGGAGAAGGGATGAGAAAGTACAAATTTCGGAGGAACGGTGGTTTCTGAAGATTTTAGCCTTTTTGTGCTGGGGAAGGGGCAGATGAAGAAAACTGATATTTCACGTGGGGCGGGGATTTTCATTGAAATTATAAGAAGTGGAAATTCGCCAAAAAGTTAAAAAAGGTAGGATTTTCTCCCATGGATCTTTAAATAAATAATAATAATTAAAAAAAAGTTTGAGGAAGGGCAGGGGTTATATTTGGAAATGGAAAAGAAAATCAAAATTGCTTAAAAGTGGGTAAGGGGCTTACAGTCGAGATTTTTCAGTATTATCACAATTATTAATGTTGTTCGTATTGTTATTACTGTCATTATTATTAGTAATGATAATCGCCTTCATCACGAAGCTGAAAACGCTTTCTGCAACTAAATAACAATTATTTGCTCACTTTTGGTTGACCGCTTGGTTTTCGGGAAATTTATGTCTATAATTGTAGAAATAGGTGAAAGTATGTGTTCAAGTACTATTTTCTTTAAAATACTTAAAAATAGTGCAATAGCGTAGCATCAAAATACATACATTACATAAATACTAAGAAATAGATCTGAATTCATAATTTTATGCTAAACAAACATTCATATGACTGGCTAGCTACCTACTAATTAAATATTTGAAAAATACTAATTTAATGAGAACTTCTATTAGTATTCCACTCAGCTGATGTGTATAAATTTCGAAAATTTTCAGTATTATGTCACATAAATACATTTGTCACATGTACAGTCCTGGAAAAAATAAACGCACCATCCCAAGTTATTTAATCAACAAATTGTTTCAAAGAGATGGGAGAAGTACCGTTTGACTGAGAATTGTGTCAGTAGCGTATCCAGGCTGAGATAATTTTAGGGGTAAACTAGGGTCTTTTATCGCGTAGTGTAACCCGATTTTACCTAAATCCGACACGACTTGCGGGACAGTCAGGGTCAAGTTGATTAAATTTTTTTAGGGTTCGGCTCATTTCCAAGTTGGATTTTGACTCTTATTGGGTTCAGGTAACCCCGATTTTATCAAAAGAAAGTCTACAATATTATTTCAGAGGAAAAGCTATATATAGGAATAAGAAAGAGTATATATATATATTTTCTTTATACAAGTTAAAATTTAATTAGAGATTGTTGTAAATGTAATTTTCGTAATTGCAATTGTTGTTATAAAAGTGGGTTTAGGGTTGATTTCAAAAGGATTTTTCGGGTTCGGATCGTATCACGATCCGTCCAGGACGCTAGGGCAAACCAATGTTGCCGGATCCTTCCACATGTAAAAATGTTTCAATAAAATGTTTTTTACTGAAAACCCTAATAACTTCGATTCTCAAAAGGCCATGGGAATGTATCAGAGTATGTGCATACATAGTGAAACCTCATAAATGTTTATTAAGCTGTTTTTGCTTGGATCATTGAAATACACCACAGAGGCTGGATAGACACCGTCTATTGTTTTATTGAAACCTTCCTCCTCATATTTCAAATCACGTGACATGCTAGCTGACTAGAGCGGAAAAGAATGCCGTTTGCTGTGCGTGAGATGGAAAATGCCTTTTTTCCTTCCCACTTCATTACTAGGACAGAAGAGAATGATCACTGCTTGTCGCGCACGTATAGGGGTGGAGGAAAAGAATGCCGTTTGTGTTTATTTCTTAGGCTAATTTTGTGAAAAATAATTAAAAACAACGCCAGATTAAATAATTTGGTCGCCACTGGCGACCTGAAGATTGCATTTGTCAAGCCCTGGTCATAAGAATGTCTTTCAAGTAGACGTTACAACCTTCGCAGTTTCAGTTATTTTTATCTGATGATATTTACTTATCAGAATAAATTCTACGAAGTTATAGAAATTTATAAGGGTGAGCAGCAAAAAATTCTCAAAACCCCCCCACAAAAAATTGCAAAATATCACAAGTTAAATAACGAATTTCCATGTTATACTAGCCTGACCTATGGCTGTTTGCAAACTATTGGTATCAGTGTTGCTAGTTAGGCTACTTAAAAAAAAAAAAAAAAAAAAAAACAGTTTGCTTGATTGCTACCATTTTTCCAAAATAAAAATATTCGCCTTATTTAATAACAGATTAAATAAGGCGAATATTAGAATTTCAAAAAAGTGATAGCAATCAAGTAATCTGAATTTAAAAAAAAGTAGCCCAACTGGTAACACTGATTGGTACACATGTAAACAAGAAGGTTATTACGCCTGAAGACCAAACCTCTCAGAGATTTGATTTCAGTACTTTTATGAATTTAAATTAGAGTTAAGTACTTCATGTGGACATTGCTGCTTTTTCAGATGCTTCTCATGTAATCTTGCTCTTACAAAATGGTCAATTAATACACAGTAGTAACGGTAAAAAAATAAAATTAAGTAGTTAAAATAAAAATATTAAAAATATGAGAAATTAGTTAAAAATATTCAGATGTATGTTTTCCATGTTAATTTTAAAATCTGAATATTAATAAAAGATGTAGACTATATTTTCTTTTTACTGATACACCCTGTAAAACTTTACTTAAATTTACAGTAAATGTTGAATTTAGATATAAAATAAATATAATAAAGAATAGAGATTAAAAAAACCTTTCTAGTCAGAGGATTTTTTTAAGCATTTTGCCTTTAATGCAGAATATTATATTTGCCTTTCAAATGTATCTGATCTAATAATTATAATTAAAACATACATAAAATAATAAAAATATACATTAAATACTATACACACAAAAAAGGTCATAATTCTATTGCATTTCAAATAGATTTAACAGTACCGAATGTATATAGACTATTCAACCTCAATGCAAAACCATATCGAAATTGAATCATTGTAAATGAAATTAGAGATGATCGATAATCTAACAGTTCATTGCGCGTGTAGTCTTTTTAAAAAGAAAGACTAATGGCTTCTTTTTGTTCTTCCATAAAAGTAAAAGCATCAATACTTTTCTTAACGCAACATTTAAAATATAATTTTTACCCTTGAAGCAAAAAGAAAACAGTTTTAGCGATAATTTGAACAGTTAAGAGCAGTTAATTTTTTGATAAACTGTAATTAAATGCATTTTCGTAAATTAAAGAAACAAACCGTTCTTGTACAACATCGATTTTAGTATCCACATATGGCATCAAATAGACTATGGAAAAAAAAACTTGCAGGGCTAAATGTTTGTTTAGAACAGCCATACTCAACCTTTCTACTCGCGGACTGCAACACACTTGTATAATAATGAGAAAACGGGTAATTAAAACAGTAAGCTGACAAAAGTAAACAAAGCACTGTAACAAAGTTGATATTTTCAGTGGGATTGAACGTTTGTCGCGAAAGAAATTTTAAGAAAAAATTTAACACCACTATTTCGAAACAATGTACTTCACGGTAGATTTCTATTGTTATTGTTGTAGAAATATGCCGCGAAGATTGGAAGTAGCGGTGTAAAATGTTTTCGGTGCCATTTGTTTTCACTCAACAAACTTTGAGCCCCACTAAACAGTATTGCTAATATTATGAACTTCAATTGACAATATTAGACATTTTTCCTATCTTTTTCATTCTTACTCATACTCCATGTATTTAATGTGTTTATTCTTTTATGTAACTTTTTTCTGTTGACTGGAATGGCAACAGTATGGTTTGTTGATATCGCAGGTCGTTGCATGGCGAAAGCTAGTTAGCTGTATTTTCCATATTAAAGTAATCTTCGTAATGTTTATTTCATATTTATTTCTTAATTAAGTTAATTTAATCTCGTTTATCGATAATCTGCTGAATTATTCAAGTGGTTATGTGACCAGACTTGCATTCTACTGCGCGATAGTTACGGTAACGAAGATTAGGCCTAACCAACGGTAAAAACGTGTTTCAAATTTGAATTGTGTTTGGTTAGTTAATTAAGATAGAAATATGGAACTTTTTACGACTGATAAACTTCTTGGCTCAGAGAATTGGGTCAGATGGAAATGGATGGTGGAAGGCTTGCTAATGGAAAAAGAAAATGCGTTTGAGGTGTGCTCTGGCGAGATCGTACAGCCAGAACCGGTTGCCGAAGACGCTTCTGCTGCAGATCGGAATAAATATAACAGTGACTTAGCCAGCTACAATAAAGGCAACAGAGCGGCTCGAGGTATTTTTTCAAGAACTCTAGATAGCAGAATATGTGACCTCGTATCGATGTGCAAAACTGCAAGAGAAATATGGGTGAAACTACAGGAACTGTTTGAGCAGAAAAATACCCAAGCTCAATATGCCTGCCAGATGCAGTTCTCATCTTTTGTGCGAGATCCAACGAATTCAATGGCTATGCACATAGCAAAATTAGATCGCCTAGTGTCACGGATGTCTGATTTGGATATCAAACCAAATGACTTTGTGATAATGAGTAAACTTCTCGAAACATTATCTAGTGACTTTGAGCCACTGAAAATGGCTTGGTGTGCAAGACCTGAAGAACAACAAACACTAGTGCAGCTGAAGAAATTACTTATTGCAGAAGAGCAAAGAAGAATGTCAGAATCTTCTAGAGAAACTGAAATAAGTGCCTTACTTGCCAAGGCTAGTTTAGGGAAGGTTCACAGTGCTGCAGAAAAGTATGAAGAGCATGCAAACAAGCAGGGGAAGCAGTATAAATGCTTTAGATGTGGAAAAAAGGGCCACATGAAACGAGATTGTACGGTTAAGAAAATTAATAATGTGCATGAGAGAAAACCAAACGATGAAGTTTTTATTAGTGAATGCTATGTAGCCAATTGTGATGACACATGGGTCATTGATACAGGAGCCACACAACATATAACCAACAGACATGACGTCTTTCAAAGTTATACACAGTATAAGTGCCCAATTGAAGTAAGGGTTGGTAACAGTTCCACAATGAAAGCGTATGGTCATGGTAAAATATCTGTAAAAATGTTAGTTAATGGCAGCTGGAAAGACAGTGTAATGGAAAATGTTCTATATGCACCAGATGCTTCGAGAAATTTATTTTCGGTAAGTCAAGCTCTAGACCATGGGTCAAAATTTAACATGTCTCATGATAAATGTGAATTTGTAAAACCCAAAGGGGTTGTTGCTGTGGGTATACGCCAAGGAAACCTATTCAGATTGTTATGCAAAGTAATAGTACCTGAGGTAAACAGTGCAACTAACATTGTTACAGTGCCCTCTACTGAAGCTCAACTTACTGAATTAAATTCGCTACAACTCTGGCATGAGAGGCTTGGACATTTGAATAAGCAACATGTGAAAAAGTTTCTTCACACTCAAGGTATAGAAGTGCAAAATGATGGTGAGTTTTGTGAAGCATGTGTGCTAGGCAAACAACATAGATTACCATTCCGAAATCGTCAACAACGAGCTAAGGATGTTGGTGAGGTTATCCATACTGATCTCTGTGGGCCTATGGAAGAAGAATCCTTAGGTGGTGCCAATTACTATGTATGTTTTACTGATGATTATTCTAAATTCAGAAAAGTGTATTTTCTCAAGTATAAATCTGAGGTTGTGTCCAAATTTGAAGAATTTTGTGTTTTCTTCAGAAATCAAACACAAAAACCAATAAAGGCAGTTCTTAGTGATGGTGGTTTGGAATATGACAACAAAATTTTGAGAGGTTTGCTTCAGAAAATGGGAGCAGAATTTCGATACAGCACACCTTATACACCTCAACAAAATGGATCTGCTGAACGAAATAATCGAACTCTTGTCGAGTTAGCTAGATCAATCATGATCGCAAAAGATTTACCAAAATCCCTGTGGGCTGAAATAGTCAATGCTGTAGTACATATATTGAATCGTGCTGGAACATCAGCAGTTGAACAAAAGTCCCCTTATGAAGTTTTTTGTGGTAAAACTCCAAGACTGAATCATCTTCGAATTATTGGCACAGAGTGTTTTGTTCATACCCCCAAGCAGAAGCGCAAGAAGTGGGATCCGAAAGGTCGAAAAGGTATTTTAGTTGGCTACTTAGATGATGTTGATGGTTATCGTGTATGGTTCAAAGGTACGAGAAAAATCGAACGAACAAGAGAAGTAGTGTTTTCTCCTGAATCTATATCAACATCAACCATTGTTGCAATTGAGCCGGAACAGCTTAGCATAGATGAAAGTCCTTCTCCTGACTGTAATGGAACTGAGTTTGATGCAGAAGAAACTTCTGAAAATGTGCAGCATGATCGAAATCTGAGGAACAGGATGCAGTTAAAGGCACCTGAACGTCTTATTGAATGCTGTATTGCAGAACAGATAGAACCAGAACACTACTACCAAGCGGTAAAGTCAGAAAAGGCAAATGAATGGCAAACTGCAATGGATGAAGAAATTAAATCGTTATTAGAAAACAATACTTGGTATTTGACAGACCTACCAGAAGGAAGACGAGCTATTACAAATAGATGGGTATATAAATTGAAGTGTCATGCTAATGGTGACATTGATCGGTTCAAAGCTAGGCTTGTTGTTAAAGGATTTTCGCAAAGAAAAGGTGTAGATTATTCAGAGACCTTCAGCCCAGTTGCACGTTTTGAAACTATTCGAGCCTTGATAAGTGTTGCAGCAAATGGAAATTTAGACCTGGTACAGTTTGATGTTAAAACTGCCTTCTTGTATGGGACGTTAGAAGAAGAAATCTACATGAAACAGCCCGAAGGATACGATGACAACTCAGGCCGTGTGTGTCGACTAGTTAAAAGCCTCTATGGATTGAAGCAGTCACCAAGGTGTTGGAACAAGCGATTTAAAGAGTTCCTGGAAAAGTATGGTCTAACAGAGAGCAATGCTGATCCATGTTTGTTTTGCAGTAACGAGAAACAGCAAAAGTTGTTATTAGCATTACATGTTGATGATGGACTTGTTGCCACAACTCCTCAGATCAAGAATCATTTCCTTGAAGAATTGCAGCGTGAGTTCAAGGTAACATACAAAGATGCTGAATATTATCTTGGTGTAGAGATAAAAAGGCTGACAAGTGGGGATATTGCTGTTAGTCAGCAAAATTATGCTATTAAAGTTTTGGAAAGGTTCAACATGAAAGACGCCAACCCAGTTTCTACTCCCATTGAAAAGGATAATCTCTCAGGGGAAGATAATGTAAAGATTGATTCTGACAAAGTCCCTTACAGACAAGCTGTAGGCAGCCTGATGTACATGGCAGTTGCTACCCGTCCAGATATTGCCTTTGCTGTGTCATATTGTTCTCAGTTCTTGGATAAAGTTGAACAAAAACATTGGTCAATGGTAAAGCGAATTCTAAAGTACATCAAAGGAACACCTAATTTTGCATTAGTGTTTAAGTCTGGTTTTCATCCTGGTGTCTTAGAAGCATACAGTGACGCAGATTATGCCAGTGACACAAAAACCAGAAAGTCAGTTTCTGGGATTGCATTTAAATACAGTGGAGGAGCCATTGACTGGGCAAGTCGTCGACAGCAGTGTGTATCATTAAGTACCACAGAAGCAGAATATATAGCTGCAAGTGAGGCAACCAAAGAAATTGTTTGGCTGAAACGCCTCTTTGATGACATTGCCCCATTAACATCAACTCCCATTCTGCAAGTTGATAATGCGAGTGCAGTTCGTTTGGCTAAAAACCCTGAGTTCCATCAGCGAACAAAACACATTGATATTAGATATCATTTTGTTCGAGAAAAGTGTTTAAGTGGTGAAATCAGTGTTCAGCATATTGATGGTGAATATCAAATTGCAGATATTTTCACTAAAGCCTTACCTAAAAGACGTTTTGAAATGTTAAGGACTCTCTTGGGTATGGTAAGAATGCCATAATTGCAAGTTCAAGGGGAAGTGCTAATATTATGAACTTCAATTGACAATATTAGACATTTTTCCTATCTTTTTCATTCTTACTCATACTCCATGTATTTAATGTGTTTATTCTTTTATGTAACTTTTTCTGTTGACTGGAATGGCAACAGTATGGTTTGTTGATATCGCAGGTCGTTGCATGGCGAAAGCTAGTTAGCTGTATTTTCCATATTAAAGTAATCTTCGTAATGTTTATTTCATATTTATTTCTTAATTAAGTTAATTTAATCTCGTTTATCGATAATCTGCTGAATTATTCAAGTAGTATTAGCTACATAGCAAGCATAAGACGTAATAATATAAATATGCAGAATTTCAAGTTCTAAAGAAAAAAATCAGATTTTTAATAAATCAGTCTATTTCAAAAATTGCATTTGCTTTCGGAAAGTAGACAATTCCCAATGGAGCTTGTAGGTCGCCGTTAAATGAAGATATTCTGATGAAAATGATGTTATCTTATAGAAATTTGTCTTCTCTTTCCAAATATGTGCTTATTTTGATTCTAAGTTTTACAGAAACATCATAAATTTGGGTGTTTTCAGACTTCACGCATTTTTGGCGCATTTTCTTCTATCCACCATAACTCGGAAAAGGTTGGAGATGGGGCAGGGTTTCTATGATGTTTTATGATCCACATGGGTTCTTATATCACCCCCTTTCGTTTGGCATATAAAACTTACCCTGTGTATATATATATATATATATATATATATATATATAATATAAATGAAACCACTATAAGACAACAGATACATCATACACAAATGGGCGCATAAATATCAAATTGAAAAATGAACTCATGGCTGTTTTGAATAATATCCAGAAAAAGAAAAATATATATAATGCAATTTTAAAAATTTTAAACCTGTAGATGTTTTACTTGTGTTATCTGATTAATATTTGTCTTATAAAATTTTATTGCTGGTTTCGTGCTTATTATAGAGTGTAAATTCGAAATTTCAAGAAATGATTTTAGGTACTAACTTGGTGTTATTGTAATTAGTGTCATTTGCATTGTTTTAGGAAAATGTTTCTATTTGGCATAATTTCCAAATTTAAGTATATACGATATTTTCAATAAAAAGCAAACATCATAAACATGCTTGCTTGCATTTTATTTTAGCAGTTTTAAAAGTGGTTAGTAGCTCAGTTTTTATGCGTTAAAGAAAAAGTGACTCTAGGTATAAAGGTCTCTCTTATTTTTTAAGCTAGAAGAGGAAAAATCTTTTTTCTATTACATTGCTAAGATAATGAAAAGTCATGGAGAAAATGATAAGCCCAGTAATTCCAAAAGAATGAAAACACAAAGCTGTTTTAATACCTATAAGTTGTGGAGATTTGCAGGGATAAGATTGTTAGAAAACTACACAACCCAGTAATGGCCCGGCTGCCACTGACGACTATTTTAATATACTATTCGTACCACAATTTCCAAAAATAACCTTTGTGGTAGATTTCTCTTGCATTTGTTGTAGAATTTTATGTCGGATTGTTTTGGAAAGGCGATACGAATAGAACATAAAAATAGTCGTCAGTGGCAGCCCTATAGTGGTTGCTGGAGCTCCGAAAGGACCTTTTTTTTCACAAGGTTGAGTTTAAAACTTATACTGTAAAATAGCTGAGCCCAGTTACTTATTCCAAGTATAAACTAAGCATATATAACTTTCACTCAAAGTGACTATTTAACAATATGTAAGAATATTAAATTTTAAAATCTTATGTGAATCTGAAAATTATTAAATATATGCGCATTATTCTGTAATATTTACGGTTACTCGGCAATTGATATTGAAGTTTTTACTTTGGTTTTTATTTTAATAAAAACATGAGCTAGCATGAAGGTGTTTATTGTAAATGATTGTGTGTTCCATTCATTCACAGTACTATCGCATTCAACCCCATAACGGGATTGGATTGGATATGTTTAAAGGTTTA